>JABUQX010010948.1:0-5000 GCA_015478945.1 Trachelipus rathkii
ACCAAAAAGTATTGATTCGCTACACGAAGAAATATTTTAAATTCGAGCATTATAGTTTGCGAAAGGAAAAGACATTTAGTCAACCGACACAGACATCTATTCACAGGCTTTTTTATAGAGAATTAGGCATATATAATACCTTATAATTAATTAGCAATTTATTATAATACCCAATCTTACTACCGATTCCTCTTACTTCACTGTCACTGTTCGACTTTCACCGATCACTATAACTAAAATCATCCAACTACCACACATCAATAAATCACAACTCAACAATACACCATCCTACAAATCCATAAATATACTCACATAATATAATCCCAAATACCACTCAACTATATCAAATAATAATAATATAATAGTATAATAATAATATATAATTTATCAATATAATAATAAATATAATTACTATTATAAATAATAATTATAATATATTATATATATTTAGGCAGCTCATAGACGAGCCCAATACATATTCAATCAAAATAAATGCTAAGGGAAAAGGATAACTTGTTGGAATCCTTTCAAATTTAAGAGCTTAATATTCGAAAACGAAAAAAGAACAATAAATAAAATAAATTAATTGGATAAAATTCAAATCAAACAAAATGGCTATTTTTTTTGGGGGGAGCTCGAGCTGGCGGATTGTTAGTATCATATAATATATATATATATATATTATATATATAATATATATATATATATATATTATATATAATATATACTATATATATATATATATATATTATTGTAAAAGTATTACACGGCAATGTAGGGGGCTCGAGCCGACGGGGAACACAGGGGGGGACGTTTTCCATACCCCGTAGGGGAGGGGCGGAGGAACCCCCGCGACACCCAAATACCAAAGAGCGGGGTTACGGAGACCCTCGGAGGGGGAATTAGTCATACCCGTAGTTACCGAAGGGAGAGCCCGGATCTGCATCGGTTGCGGTATACATTGGGGTATGTCCTTAGTTACAAAACAAAAAAAAAACAAATTTAATAGAAAGTCTATTTATTTTAACGAGTAACGTATAAAAGGTCTTAAATAGGCCTTCTCCTCATATTACTATAATTATTAATAATAATTCTTTGTATTTTATTTTTTTTTTACATTTTCAAATCTAAAATTTACCAGGATTCCAAAAATGTATTCATTTTTCCTGTAGCTATTGTAGTTTTTGAGTTTTTTTTTTTTTTTTTTTTTTTTTTTTTTTATTTTTTTTTACATTTATCCTCTAAAGCATGCCAACATTGCATCAATGTATACCTATACACAGTAATCCTACTGTGCTTTTTTTAGATATGGATTGTGGCTTTTCTAAAAAAAATTGTAGACAAAGATACAGGAGCTCATACACAAAACATTGAACGTATTGCCATACAATATTGTTTATTTTTTTTCATACATAATATCAATTTTGAACATATTACTAGTAACACTGATTTTATGGCTATTCAAATATTTCACTCACATTTTTCATTATATTTCTATTGGTAATCATCACCATATAGATTTAATATTTTATACTTTTAAAACTCACGGAAAAGATAAATATAAAAATAAATTAAATTGAATTTTAAAAAAAAAGGAGTGAATGGAGTTCTTGCTGCATAATAGAATGCGCAATACTTTACATCTACTCTTTCTTTATTGTGGTTGACGAAATCATAAAGTAATAATATATATATATATATTATATATAATGTAGTAGTGTGCTGTATCAATACGTTGGACTAGTTGTGATATGATGGTGAAGTCTCGTGTGAGTATATCGTGATCTAAACCTGGTTTATTCTGTGGGTAATTAGTGCCACTGATGAATGGATTTAGGTAATAGTTACTATTCCGTTACTATATGATAGTTGTTTATGAGAGCGTTTGTTGGAGTTGCGAGTGTAACTATATCGGATAGGCATGACGTATATACTATACGTTGATATGTGGTGTTCTGAGGAAGGCTAGATGCACTGGTTGAGTTGAGGGTCATCGTACATCTAGTGGATGTGGTTGTGAATTATAGTAATTTGATGGTCTAGAGAAGCTGTCATGAGAGCGAGAGATATGTTTATGTCTGTGTGGTGAGGCTGTGTCGAGGTATCAGCTTGTGTATGTGCGTATCGGATAGTGTGCGCGAGTGTAGAGTAGTGTGTGTGTGTTGTATTGCATGAGATTTTAAATTTTTTTTTTTTAAATTGAGACAAAAGAGGTCGTTTTATTGCCAGTTGGTTAAGTGGATGTATATATAGTGAATATATATTTTATAATATATATATATATATTATTATATATAATATGTATATATATTATATAGTTTATTTATATATATGTATAAGAGTTGAGATGTATAGTAGTATATATAGAGGATTGCGGGTTTATACTATTATATATATATATATATATTTGATATATATTTTATACTATATATATATATATACTACTTTATATATATATATTATATATATATTATATTATATATATTTATATATATAGTGGCGATCCAGTAACTTTTTACTACTAGTGCTCTGCTCTGCTTCTTCTCTCTCTCTCTCTCTCGTCTCCTTCTTCTCTCTCTCTCTCTCTCTTCTATATATATAAATAATAATTATATATATATATATATATTATATATTATTATATATATGTTATATAATATATTTATATAATATATATATTCTATATTATATATATCTACGTTATATATATATATTATATATATACTATTATTAATATGATATATTTAATATATATTATATACTATATACTATATATTATATATATATTATATTTAATATTAATTTTAATTAAAAAAAAAATTACATGTATATACTAAATATACTAGAGATATTCCTGCTAAATCGTTTTTATGTATACTTTCTTAAATGGTAACAATTTAATTTCAATTTTTTATAATGATTATAATTAACTGTAATATTTTTTTTAACATTAATTTAATTATTTTTGATCTTTTTTTATTTTTATTTGTTTAATTAAATTTATTTTGCCATAAATATATGCCTTCATAAGGTTTTATTTAAACTTATATTACAAAATTAGTTTAATAAAATTTCTCGATCTAAAATTGAGACACGTTTCCGATCCCCGCTCTTTGATATTAGCAGAGAATGGGCCATTATCTAAATGGGTTAAAATGGGCTGCGGAGTCGTAAAATACTTTTATTCGACTCCGACTCCGATCCGACTCCTTAAATTCAAATTTGGATTTCGACTCCGACTCCGCTCCGATCCCGACTCACATTAAACATAGAAATTTTCGACTTCCGACTCGACTCGACTCCACTCAACAAAAATTTTCGACTCGACTCCGACCCGACTCCAGCATTCAAATTCAAAATTTCGACTCTGACTAGATTAGTGTAAAGAGTTCAGCAAATATTTTTTTTGTTTCACAATTTTTTTTTTCGGCTTCTTTGAGAATAAAAATATAACTTTTACAATGATTCAATCTCAAATGCTAACGGTACAAGTACCCTAAAGAACATAAAGTTGCGGTGCAAACACAATGACAGCAATATATTTAGTTTTAGGAAAACAAATTTTTTAAATTAATTTAATAGCTTTTTATTTTTATATTTTAGGTATAAACTCTTTGGTGCAAATTGCACAGTTGTTTAATATTTGTTCAACTATAATAATAATAAATAATAATAATAATAATAATAATTAATTAATTATAATAATAATATAATAATAATAATCATATATAATATAATATAATGATTACAGAATCGTTATGAAATATAAAAAGAATTTCTGACCAAATTATAAGAACTGGATTTTATAATTTAGGATATATATAGTATATATTATATATATATATATATATATATATATATATATACATATATATTATATATAATACATATATAATATATAATTATATTATATATAATATATATATATATAATAATATATTAGTTACTGGCTTGCCTAAAATACAACAAAACTCAGAAAATTCACCTTTGAGAACTGTAATATCTATGTGCGGAAGGGTTACACACGAAATTGCCCATTAACAGCATTATCCGACCATATCTTAATACCTCTTTCATAGTTAAATCAATAGTGAAACATTATGTAAATTATCAACTTAAAACTTGAAGTCAATATATTCGCCTCACTTGATGTAGTCTTTGTTTTATAAATGTACCGGTTCTTGAACGCATTGACATTAATAATATAACGAAGTGTATCTCAAATAACCTACCCCACAAATTAAATCAAATCAACATATGAGGAACTTTTATTAATTTGTTGTACTCAACCGTTTAAATTTAAAGAAAACATATATCTACAAACTGATAGAGTGCCGATGGTCACCATTTGGACCTACATTTTGCTGACTTCTATATGTCAAATCTGGAAAACAAAATCCTTCGTAAACAAACAACTTAACCGTATTTTCATATTTCTCTATTTTTACCCAAGATGATATATACATCAGTTCATCAATAGAAATAAGAGTTGTCATGCTTAAATTCACATACGAACTTAGGTTAATATGTATCTGCTTTTTAACTCAAATAATGTTAATTCTGAGGCTCATTATCTACAGGCATTACATGTCAAACCACTATAATGGTCTGTATTGAACTAGATCCTCTTGACACCGACTATTTCACAAGAATCTATCGTAAAATTTCTTAGTTTAGCAGGCATACAACTATGTTCAACTTGGAAAACTTTTGATGAAGAATTTGCCGCATTAAGTAAATTTTAATTAACTGTGACATCCACAATATTCGTTGAAAATTTAATTAATAAAACATTAAAATTATATCATAAAGAAAGTAAATAATCAGAAAAATTCGATAAATTTTTTTTTCAAAACTTCCAATGCTATTTGTCAATAAGGAGAGAAGTGCCTTCGTAATATTTTGAATCACCTCAAAACTAGACACCTCAAAAATTAAGTCAGACTATCATAAGTCAAAACAACTGTCATCTTCCTTTAGCACAAAGATGCTTTGCCGAC
>JABUQX010010948.1:7500-45424 GCA_015478945.1 Trachelipus rathkii
AAAAAAGTGTGAAAAATATAAAACAATATTATTTTAAAATGAATTTATAAAATAAGTTATTATACCAATAGATTTTTCCAAGTACTGAATGAAATAATTTAATTAGAAAATCATGAATATAAATAAAGGATCTTTTTTACCTGATTTTTGGGCTTTTATGGCTCAATATCCTTTAATTATAGTGCGGTTTATTGGCAGCTTATTTTATAACCACTTTTCTGTATTCTCTATCACATTGTAAAGTATTGAGAGAATTTCTCGCGGCTATACTTTAGTTTACGTGCGGTTCGTTTCCACTATAGTTAACGTTTTTATTGCGGAGCTACTTTGTGATATTGAGATGATTATTATTTAACCATTGCTATTTTTTGATCATTTATTATTTTCTGAAGTAATTTTCACCCTTTTACTGTATATTTGATGATTAGAATTTTGTTGTTATTAAGGAATCTATTTTATATTTAAATAAAAAATTACACTTATATAGCTTTGGGAGTTTCGTCATTGTAGTAAATGACTTTTATGCTTTGGGACACTTAAACAATTGTTTATTGTTCAAGCTAGAAGAGGTCATGTTATAATGACGAAGCTGCAATGATATAGTTTTAAATTGTGTTTTATGTGTTTTAAATATAATAGAATTCCTAATAGAAAAGGGTTTTATCATTCCATATTGATCATGGAAGTAGGAGTATAGATAAAGTAAAATTTAGATTAATAGAAATTTTGGAAGATTTATTTATAAGTGACGAAAGTTGTGGAGAAGGTATTTAACGTGAGGTTGAAAAAGTCGACTCAAAAGGAAAGAATGAGAGAACTTCTGGTATAAGATTTTTTAAATTTTCATAGATGAATGAGATACCTGTTGGAGTAGGGTCAAAATCAAGTAGAACTCTTCTAAGTAGATTTCTGCATTGCAAATGGTTTTTCCTGTCAGTTTGCAAATAATTATCGAATTCTGTTACAAGTTTTTTTATTTCTGCATTTTTTTCAGTTTTACAAGTTTTTTTATTTCTGCATTTTTTCAGTTTTTGTGGACAATTCATTAATATAGCTGATGTCAAATGTTTTTTTTCTTCTATTGAAGCAATTTTTTCTTTTGTTTGTTCAGTAAGTGCTATTTTTTTCCTCCCCTGCTTATTGTCCAACATTCTGGCTCTTAATTGTTCTTTCTCTTCAAGTGATAGGTTTTTGTGTCTAGATTGAATGTGTTAACTTAAATGTGTATAAAATAAATTTTATGAAAATTTAATAAATATAAACTTTGAATATATATATACTATATATTATATTTATATATATTATATACTATTATATATATTATTATATATATATATATATATATATATATATTATATATATATTATACTATTATATAATATATATATATATATATATATATATTATATATATATCACAGACATTAGGGGATATATATAATATTATATATATTATATATATATATATATTATTATATATTATAATATATATATATATTTATATATTATATATATATATATATATATATATATATATATATATATTATATTATATATATATAGGATGGTCAGATTTTTTTAATGCTCAAAGTATGTAACGAACGGCAGCCTCTACAGTAAAACAAATTATATATGTGGAATCAGCGGAAAATTTAAGGATGGGATTTAAACTTTTTTTTTTTTTTTTTTTTTTTTTTTTTTTTGCTTATCTCATCGAAAATATTTTTAAAAGTTTTTCCCCATTTAGGGGGCTCGAGCGAGGGGACAGAGGGGGGACGTTTTATACCCCGGAGGGGATGGTCGCAGCGACACCCAAATGCCAAAGACAAAGAGCGGGGGTTCCGGAGATCATCCCCGGAGGGGGGGGATTAGTCCCCTCCCCCGCGGAGGCCGAGAGACCCCGACTCCTGCATTTTGCGGTTTAATGGTATTCCTTTAGTTAAAGTAAATACCAAAGTGGTGGTAAGTAATTTTCTTTTTTTTTTTACTAAAGGATACCCAAGTAAACCGAAAGATGGCAGGAGTCGGGGGTCTCTCGGCCTCGCGTGGATGACCGGGGGGGACTAATCCCTCCGGGGTGGGTCTACGGACTCCGTTTTGGTCTTGTGGTGTCGCGGGGTTCATGACCATCCCCGGGGTATGAAACGTCCCCTTCTCCCGTCGGCTCGAGCCCCTAAATGGGGGGAAATAGTTTTTAAAATATTTTGATGACTAAGCAAAAAAAAAACAAAAAAAAAAAAAAAAAAAAACAAAAAAAAAAAGTTAAATCCCTTCCTAAATTTTTGGCTGATTCCAAATATATAATTTGTTTTTACTGTAAGGATGCGTTTCTAGTTACATATGTGAGCATCTAAAAAAATCTGACATATATACTATATTATTATATATATATATATATATATATATATATATATATATATTATATTAATATATATATAATATATATTATTATATAATATAATATATTATATATATTATATATTATATTATATATATATAATATTATATACAACACTTATTGTGGACAAATAATAAATATTTACTGCATTTTATTCTTGAATAAATGAATTTGAAATAAATCAATTTGAAGGCCCAAAACAAAAAAAGTAAGTTCTTTTTTATAGCAAATCAAATTTTTATTTTTCTTTACTAAAATAAAAATTTACAACCATTCAATATAATTATTTTGAGGGAACACTTGGCACGTTGCATGGTGGGATTATTATAAAATCGATTATCTTTTCTAAAATATGAATATCTGATAGGATTACCCGACATACGCTCTAGACTTTAACCTTTATTTTTTATATTTCATTTCTTAAATTTGACTTTATTTTTAGTTTCTCGCCCTACTTAATAATTTGAATCATTTTGGAGATCTACTTTTAAATAGTTTGTTTTCATTTTTAGGATTGGAGCTTTATTTTCGAGAGCTTCATTGCTTTAGTTAACTTTAGAGCTTTTGTTTCTTGACAAGGCTTTGGGCAAATTGCTTTTAAATCGCATTTGTTGTACTACAGGATGCTTGTTATTGACAAAGTTTATTTTAGTTTGAAACATTAAAACATTACCTAGTAAATTTTAAAACAAGTGATGCGGATTTATTTTCAATCATGCTCTAATATACTTTATTCTTTTCTTCTCTATATTTTTTATGCAATTCGTACTTAAGTTTCTTATTGAAAATTTATTTGAAAGTAGGCCTGTTGCCTCTGCATCTTTTATTTTAACGACAGAAGTGGTTGGCACGTTGTTACTTAAACTTTCCAAAGGCATAGATGCCGAATTCAAACTTTTTACACCTTCATTAAGGATATGTCCTTTATTATCAATTCTCAAATTTGACTCATCCTTAGAAAGAATTTCTTCTTTGTTTTGAATCGTTTCTATATAACCTTTGATCTCTTTTATATTTTCCATCTTTATGTCTATTTATTCGCTACATACAGTTGCAGGAATTTCTTCTTTTACAACTGCTTTAACTGTGAATGGCTTTGTCTCAATTATTCTAGTCTCTAGTTTTGCATTTTTCCCGTCTTGTTTATTAACATCCACTTTTGCATTAGTTTCTTCTGCAACTGTGAATTTACTTTGTTTACCAGTTATCTATACTTGCTTGTATGTACAGTAATTATTTTCTATATTGTTAATAATTCTCTATTTCTTTTTAATATTTTTTTTTTTTTTTTGTCATATTTTTTATTTCTTTTTTTCTATTTAAAGGCTGTATAATACTCTTGTACCTTTAACTTTTCATATTTATTATTTATTTCTGTTATCTTCAAATTACAATAAATCGTGAAATAATAATAATAATTTTTAATCTTTCTTAATTTTTTTTTCTATATAACCTATATTATTAATATTATTTATATTGTTAAAGATATCAAATTTAATATTTTTTTATACCTATTCTTATCTTTTCGATGTAACCCTCATCTATAATTTAATTAATTATATATACTCCATTTTGGAATCTACAACAATATTCAAATTAATCCAGCTTGCAAATGCATATTTTACTAAATATCATTTTTTTGACATCACTAATAGCTTAATTTTAATGTTCTTTTTAAATAAATATATATATATATATATATATATATATATTATATATATTTTTATATATTTTATATATATTATATATATATATATTTATATATATATATATATATATATATATATATATATATATATATATATTATATATATAAAAAATCTTAATAATATTTAAAAACTTAAAACAAAAAAATTTTTAATATATATTTTTTTTATTTTATTTAATCAAAATATCTAAGGTAACTTTTAATATGTCTTTTTCGTCTTGATAAACAACCACAAAAAATATCAACACATATACCACTTTCAATTTTAAAATTAGAATAAAATTGAATTCTCTTTTTTTTTTTTTTAATATATAAACACTTTTTAATTTTTTTTTTTATTTTTATTTTTAAAGATTTTTTTCTATTTTACAATTGTAACATAACGTAATACATTTATTACTTGGAAAAGTTTATTAATATCAACATTTAATTGTTAATAAGAGATATGCATTGAAAGTCTCTAGATAACCGTTCTTAACCTTGTGCTTTTTGCAAGCAAACAAAATTTGGCAACTATTACGTTGGGTTGCATTTCGTTGAAATTCTATTTTGTAACTAAATATTTATAAATTAAGACTTACTTAATTATTTTTATTTCACTACTCATATAGGAATATTTTATGTTATTTATATTATTTTCATATTTTTTTATAACTTTTATACAATTTTTATAGATTGTATGACGGTCACTAGCCTTTCTTTCAGTGTCCTTTGAACATCGGTTTTATTTATCTATTCTAAATATATTGTAATATTTAATCTATAAAAACTTTTTTTTATTAAAAAAATGAATATACTTTTACCGAAATGTTTAAAATTTTAAAAAAGCTTTAGCAAGATCTTAAATAAGTTAAGGTGCAAATGATGCTGGTATTCTGGAAAACGTTAACGCTCTACTGACGGAATAAAATCGAGTCAATGCGAAAACATGTTTTGAATTAAACAAGGTATATAATATATATATATATATATATATATATAGTTATATTATATATTATATCTACTATATATATATTATAATATTATATATATAATATATTATTATATATATATATATATATATATTATATATATATTTATATATATATAGATATATATATATATTTATTATATATATATTATATATATTGTGTTTGGTTTTCTGCTGAAAAAAATGCATGTCGATAATTTGGGGGCTTGCAGCCTCAGCCCCTGGATACGCCTGCTCAAGAGTTGGCAGACTTCGTTGGAAGAAGAGTCTTGGATTTATATGAAATTTATTAATAAGGTCGGTATAGAGTGATCAAGTTATTTTAAAATTAAATTAATTTAGTTAATTATTTTCTTAGATCTTATTAATAATATTATTATTATTTCTTGTTAATATAATTTAATTTGGATTCTTTAAAGACAAGACTGCTAATTGAGTCGGTCGGTAAATAATGAAGTTGCCTATCTATCATATAGGAAAGGAACTATTTTTTTGACTCAGAAATCTGATCGCTAATATTTAAAAAGGGAATCGAGTAGAAATGTTATCGGTGGTTATCAGTGAGTTTCTATTTCTAATTTCCATATATTATATATATTATTATATATATCTATATAATTAATATATTACTATATAATTATATATATATTATATAAATAATTATTATACTGACTTTTTAATATTTTTTTGGTTTCTCTAAAGGCAAGTAGGCGTTGACATATCTATCTACCCTAAAGTTCCTACTTATATATATATATATATATATATATTATATTTTATTATATATATATTATATAATATATTATATATATATATATATATATATATATATATAATATATTTATATATTATATATATATATATATTGCTGTATAATACTCTCAGTCATACAATTTTAATCTAAAATACTATAGTCTTGTTTAAATTTCATTTAAAATAAAAGGTAGTGGTTTACCTCGGTTTTCATAAATTTCCTGATAAATAAGTATCTGCAAAACCGAAAAATCTCATCCAGAGAAGTAAAATTAGATTTTGAGGATTTATAATAATTTTTTTTGGAATGAACTTGCCCTACTCAAAAGAGCTCATTTCTCTTACTTTAATTAATGATTTCTTTACTACCTTTGTGAGAGCCTCCATTATTAGTAATTTATTAAATACTCAATTTTATTATTATTATTTATTATTATATTATTATTTTATTATTATTATTATTATTATTATTATTATTATTATTATTATTATTATTATTATTATTATTATTATTATTATTATTATTATTATTATTATTATTATTATTATTATTATTATTATTATAAAGTCGATATTTTAGACTGTATGGTACATTTTTTAAAACCCTATTATTTACTCCTTGATTCTCTCATTGACCGTGAGTCTTCGAGGTAAGTATCCAACCTTTATTCTAAACTCGACGAACTCTTTATTTCTTTTAATATAATGGGACGGAAAGAGAAAACTAAAATATGAGTGACCACCCCAAGGCAATACACTCAAGTAAATTAAACCAAATAAACAGTTTCGTTGTGAACACTTATGAAAGAGGCAACACATTTTAATGCAGTTCACACGTAGAATTACCGAAAGACGGACAAGAGGATGACATTCATCAACATTCCTTAGCCTTTTTTGCTCATGACTCCTTATCAGAGTTCTCGACCCATAGGGTCTATATTGAAATTAAAATGTAATAATATTAATGAGCGTAGTTATTATTCACTATTACACTTAGGAACCGACCGGGGCCCCGGCCCCGGCCAACCGCGGCCATTTTTAGCGACCCCGACCCCGGCCCCGGCCCCGGCCAAAAATCAAGAAAAACCGGGGTTAACGGGTTAACTGTAAATTTACACTAAAAATAGAGGGTAAAGCAAACAAAATAAAAAAGAATATGTTTTCATCGATCTCCTTGTTATAAATTGATGCAAAATAAAAACATACCTAAATATAATCAAATTTTTTGGTATTACTATATTCAAATTAAAATTGAAGCCAAATTATAATCTTTAGGAATTTTAAACATAAAAATTTTCAATTTAATATCAAACCTATCGAAAAGAAAAAAAAAATGTAAAAGATAAATTGTATTTTGATTTGGTGAAAATCAAATCTTCAGGAAATGAAATATTCTTAAAATCTCTTGTTCAAAATTATTATTAATTGAATAATTATATATACACATATGATATATATATAAAATTATATATATATATTATATATATATAATATTATATAATATATATAATATATATATATTATATTATTATATTAAAATATATAATATATACTAGACAGATCCCTTGGTTTCTTTTGCCAATTCGTCCTTACTGTTCACTTCATGTATACAAATGTACTAAGTTCATTCGTGAAAACTCTCTTGTTAATGAAAAAATTTTAAAAAGGAACTAATTTTCGTCCCACAGCGAGACCTCTCATCTAAGGACTGGATTCTTTCTTATCTTCATCAGTCAATTGTTTAGTTGTCTGCTATTTTCTTTCATGGTGTTGCTAAATATTTTATGTGTTTTCAGATATCATTTTGTATAAAATCTATCTAAACTTCACCGGGATGCTCATTTTATTGTTACTATTATTAAATGCAAAATGATTCCCATATTGCCGATGGTCTGTGATTGATATTCTATCAATCATTTTAGTGATATGTAATATCCTCCTACACAATAGCTCTTTTATCCTTATCTATTCTTATGAGATGAAGTAAATATACAATTTTTTCTCTTTTCAAATCTACCCAATTTTTGCTTCTATGCAAGTATTGCAGGGGATGTTATATATACAGCTTTGGGGAATTTTCTTCGTTTTGGAGCTTGAGAATGTTTAAGTGATTTATTGATGAAGGATATATTTTTGTAATATTTGTTTAACGAATAATGTAATTTAGATTTAAAAATATCTTCAAGTTATTTAAATAAACTTAATTACCTCTTTTGCTTGTTAATGCTTTGTGATTGAAAAACTCAGGATAGTAAAGTGTTGGAAAGTATTGGGATGTATTTAGTTCTTGTGCAGAAGGGAAGCATATACGAAATCACGGAAATAGAGATGACAGAACCAGCTAATTTTGTGTTTGGAAATGATTAGATAGCCAATGTATTGGGATGTGGTTTTCTATATAATATAAATTGCAATATTTATCCATGTATTAAGTATCGAGGAAGTGGATAGAGTTGTTGAAGGCAGTCTATCTATACTGAACTGAAGATGAATAGATTTAATATGTTTAGAACATCATTAGGGTGCGTGTGAGGAGAGAACAAAAATTCTCATCTCATATCTAATCATAGAACTATGTTAAGAAGGGGCGTAAAAATATAAAATTCGTTAGTCCAATATAGTTACGAGTATGAGACATGGGGATCCATACTCAGGCGAAAGTTGTTTGTAAAGAATGGCCATGTAAAATGAAAGAAGTATTTTAATGAGGATTAAGAGATGTTTTAATAATAAACGAGAACAACTCCATACAAACCATAACTTTTCTATTTAATGTAAAATTACAACAAAACTTCAGCCTGAGTATCATCCCCATGTCTCATACTCAGAACATTATCATATGAACAACTAGAATTTATCAATTTACCACCTCTATTAAACAATAGTATGAAATATAAGATGACATTTGTCCCCTCCTCACAAAACACCAACCCTAATGATTTCCTAAACTATATTACCTCTATTCATCACAGTTCAGAGTACATAAAATGCCTTCCAACAACTCTTCCCCTTCTCGATACCTTAATCCACAGGAAAACAATACTTCAATTACAGTTATAAGAAAACACATTCTGCACCATAACTATATGACATGGCAATATCCCCAAGCCCAACAAAATTAGTTTCTTCATCCAATTCTCCCTGCTTTTCTATATGCATCTCCCCCTTTCTAGCCACTAAGAAATAAATACATCCACCACAATACTTTCAAACATCTATTACTATCCATGAGTTTTCATTCACAAAACATTTAACAAAATTTTCAGGGAAGTTAGCACCTTTCCCCCGAAAATTAGCAACACCTCCTTTTACCAATTCCTCAATTACCTTATCTATTCGTTTAAAACAAATATTACCAAAAAATATTACCCTCATTCCATCAAAACATCACCTTAAAAACATTCTCCAAACCCCAAAACGAAAATAAAACTCCCCCAATAGCCTGTATTATATCACATCCCTGCAATTACTGCAATAAAGACATATATAGTGGAAACCATTAATTGCAAGAAAGAAAAATAACTACAGAGACACTTGCACGTAAGACAGCATAATCCTTTAACAATATCATAGGACTAACACACACTCTATCAATACAAACCAATATAATAATGATCAAAATACAATCACCGAACATCCGCAAAACATCGGATCCTTTTTGCATTTATAATAGTAACAACTACAAAAGCAAAGGGAAGTAAGATAGATTTTATACAAAGAATATCTGAAAACATAAAATATTTCAACAAACACCATGAAGAAAATAGCAGACCAACGAAAACACACTTTAACTATGAAGATCAAGAAGAAATCAATCCTTTGCTGAAAGGCTCGGTTCGGAGAAACTTAGCTTCCTTTTAAAATTTATTTCCATTAAAAAAAAATTCCTTAACAATGTTTAATGGTACATTAGTAATAAATAAAGTGACAGTAAAAGCATAATACTAAAAAAGATCCAGCCTCCTCTCTAAGGTAAATATATCACTATCACAAATTAGTTCTTAAATATATAATATATATATATATATATAATTAATATATATATATATTATTAATATATAATATATATAATATATATATATATATATATATATATATAATATATATATATAAAATATAATTAATAATTATATATATATTAAGTAAAATACAGAAAATAAAAATATATATATAATCCAATACAACTGATCGCTAGATAAATTCAATATTCTAAAAAAGTTATTCGGAAAAATTTGTTTAAATAATCATATTCAATGAGTTCCTAAAACATTATCGCTAGAGGATTAATTAAACGAAATATAATTTAATTTCAAATGACGTATCTTCAAGTTTTAAGATTTAAATTTCAATTTAACAACCCGCCCCGCCCGGCCCCGCCCCGCCCCGCCCGGCAAATGCCCCGCCCCTGTCGTCCCAAGACTCTTAAGTGAAGGAATCACAAAATCTTATGTTTAGACGTGTGGTTGGTAAACATGAAAAAATTTAAAGTTGAACTTATTTTTAAAGATATAATATATATAAGATGTTGATATATAATATTTTCAAATATTACAAATATAACAGTTTATGGTAGTATATGTCACCACCAAATTTTCAATATATATTACATAAATATATAAAAAATGAAATAAAATCTTTATGAACTTTGTATTAAATAGATATAACATATATATTTTAAATAATTAATAATATAATAAATATATATTAATATAAAGATAATAGAGTAGCACCTCCTAAAACGGCGAATGGACGACCTTCCCGTTAATGAAAAACGCCGTAAGTGAATTAATTTTTTTTTTTTTTTTTTTTGTTTTTTTTTTTTGGCCTCTCGATGCATGCAAGGCAAAATATGTACTTAACTAATTATAAAGTATTGCATAAAGCCAACATAAAACAAGATAGAAAGGGAAAATTTAACAAATATACCTTTATAATATATATTTAGTACTACCGTACATATTTACACATTTCGCAGGAAACTATCAGCTGTTACTTATAACATAATGCCCCCGGTTTTGGCTATTAATACAGCCCACCCGTTTGCCCTACGTCGAGTGACGGAGGAATAGTTAGTAAGCTCTCTTGGACAGTATGAATATTCCGGATTCTCTTGTCTCGCGCAGCTATTCAAACACTGCACGCTCATCTGCTAGGTCCAGTATCGTATCCCATGCATGTTTAAAATACCATTAGGGTTTTATAAAAACAAATTTGGTTGCAGGTATATTATCAATATTACTAATTAATAATGGCCCCCTTTTTGATTATATCACCATGCGCTGGCACCCTCTTGGCCTACTGTCGGATGCCAGCGGAAACTAGTAAGCTCTGCGTTGGACAAAGTATCTCGTATCTTTTTGTCTCGCGCAGTCGTAGGGTCAAACACTGCAACGCTCATTCGCTAGTCCAGATCGTATCCCAGCATGGAAAAATACATTAGTTTTTTTTTACCAAATATATAATAGATATATATTAATATATTAAATAATATATTATATAAATTAATATATAATATATACTAATTATATATATATATATAGATATAATATGATAAAATATTATAATAAATATATACTCCTCTCCCTAAGTTTACCGAATATCCTATGAACGACTGGTAATCCCTCCAAGATGTAACGACGGGTACTAGACTAGTCTACAATCCATATCAGTTTTTAACTTAGATTTATAAAGTTAGCTGCGACACATAGTTTATGTAGCTGTTCCAACCTCTTATTTTTTTGCACTACATCTTTTTGGTAGGCGTGATTTTCGATCCTCGTTACGTGTTTTCGATGAGGTAAATATGAACAGCGGTATCTATCAAATTCTGTGGAAACTAACAAGTCTCCCATCTGAGACATTGGCTCAAATGCACAGGATTGCTACCTTCAGGACAGACAGTTAATCACGTCTTTTACAAGATGTCTTGAATACTTGAAATAACAGTTCACGAATCAGACACAACATTGAACAGACAGATTGCTGCACCCACGATACGCCCACCTCACACTTTCTCTCATATAGAATTCTGGCGGAAGAAAACATTCAAACTTCCACATCCTCCCAAGTAGTATAGGGACGATCGACTGGAGCGGGGCTTATGCAATTTGCAATGCAACATTGCATTGCAGCAATGTGCAAAACCGTTGCCAAATAATAATGCACATTTTTGCAAATTTCCAATCACTGGCAAACATTGATAATTGGCCATAATCGCCATTTTTGGTCAAATATGGTATCGTCGTAAAGCGTTTTCCGTTAGCGCAACGACGCGATTGACCACCTCCAAGCCCGCGGCCATCGCACCGCTACCCCAGCATCCACAGTCGTCTTTTGCGCGCCCTCCTCGATTTTCATATCTCAGCTACCTTCTGAGCCGCTTTTAGTATTTTATCTTTTATGACGATACATCATTCTTTTTATATATTCACTAGTCCGTGAGTTACATTCACATCACGGTGTTTTTTCAATACGACGTCACACCAGACTACTAGTCGTTAGGCCAAATACATATCCTATTCAATTGGTTTCCAAAGCAGCCCATGGTTAAATACCTACGTATCAACATTATAAACAATCATGACACATCACAATAAAAATATTATTTGTCAAACGTTTAATCAGGCCGGCGAAAACCGTTCACGTGCCCCGCAGGCGCCACCCCGCCACAAACCGCCGTAACGTGCGCCCAGCCATATTTTCCGCTAACCCCCCACGCGCCCCGCAGCGCAAATATCCGCCGCGAACGATCAAATATATCAAGTAAACCTTTTAATAAATTAGCACATTTATTTGTATTCTTTTCAAGAGTATTATTTCAATTATATTACTACAATGGTACGAATTTTTTAAAAACATATACTTTACAGTAAATTTTAATGCAGTAAATCAGTAAATCATAGAGTGTTACCTTAAACAAAGGATTAGTAGCTTTTTTTTTACTGTTTACTCTTTAACTCATATGCTTTACTGCTTCAACTCATATATTTACTGCTTAACTCATACATTACATTACTTAAAACAGTATATCAGTAATCAATTGATTGTTGGGTGACATTGTAAGAATGTTGTCATTCACTGCTTTTAACTCAGTGCTTTACTCTTTAACTCATAATATTTTTAACATGACATACCTTAAAGCAGTAAAATCAGTAAATCGAATAGAGGATTACCTACACCAAAGATTAGATGCTTTTTTTACTCTTACGCTTAACTCATGAATGCCTTTACTGCTTTAACTCATATATTTATTAACATTACATACCTTAAAGGCAATAATCAGGTAAAACTAATAAAGTTACCTAGCAAAAGGATAGTTATGCTTATTGTTTTACTTTTTACTGCTTAAACTCATATGCTTACTCTTTAACTCATAATTATTAACAATTATGCTTATATATTAATTAATTATTAATAGATATATAATAGTAATAATAAATAATATATATAATATTATATATATATATATATATATATATATATATAATATATTATAAATATATTTATATATAAATATGTAAATAATGATTATGAAGTTTTAATAGATATAAAGTTTATATCCTTATTTTCACTTTCTTAAATAAATATTACATGTATGTTAAGAGGTTAAATAAACGAACCCAGCGAGATATGAAAAACATCGTTTTCATCTAAAGCCGATAAATAATCTATAAATTAACACCATCATCAAACGTTCATAAAAATCATAATCACAAAAGGAAAACATTCCTTCTTAATCTGCTAAAGATCTACCGATCCAGCAGTTTCAGTTAAATAGTTATATATAACAAAATCTGGCATACTGGAATTACCTTTTGACCTGTATTAGCTTAAATATAGCCTGGTGAACAAAAAGTTATCCCTAAATTTATACCTAAATCTAGCCTAACTTAGTATGCACCACATTTTACAGAAAAAAGTCAGTTGAAATATATTTGACCGGAATAGGCTTAAATCAGCCCGGGTACAAAAAAGGATTATCCTAAATTTAGACCTAAATAGTTATCCAACACATTTACAAGAATCATTTCGTATCTGTAAGGATCGTGTTGTGTTTCTCTGATGATTGTCAATACATATATAAATAATAAAATAATAAAAGAAAAATCCAATTATTTAAAAAACTTTAAATATTTTCAGAACAATTTTCTTACGAAAATAGAATGCGAATGTGAATATTTTATTTTTAAATAAAAACTTAGATGATTTAATAAAATACATGTAATTAACAAGTAAAACTATTTTGCATTTTATACTTCATTACTAGCTAAAGATAATGTAAAGCAGTAGTTCAATAGAAACAAAACGTGCACCTTGTTAGAGTCTAGGCTTGCCTTACTGATACTATTTATTGCTTTAAGTACTAAAATATATGTTTTAATAAAAATTTCATAAATTAGTAAAAAATTATTTTAAACTTATTAGTATAAAATTTAACTACAAAGTATTAACATAATAAATAAATCTTTGTTCAAACTTTTAATTTGATTATAGAAGTTTTAGAAACTTTAAATAATTTTAGTTAATTTAATAGTATAGAAATGTACGTGTTAATTCAAAACTATTAAAAATGTTTATAATTTACGTTATATGGTAAGTGATGCGTATGTGGTGTGTAAGTGTAAATTTAAGGTAAATGTAAGTTCTATGCAAATTAGGTTAAACATTAAAATGTGTATAAGCATATACATGTTATAAGTAATGAAGTGTCATTGTGAACATGTAAGTGTTCATAGTGAAGTGAATATAAGTTCATCGTAATGTGTTGAAAGTGAAGTGCCTGGGGGTGGGGGGTATGTTGTCTAAATGATAATAAACAATCGCATATAAAAAAACACTAAGTGTAATAAAAGATAAAAAAAAATCATAAAGATAATAACAACAAGAAATATAAAAAATAAAAACAAATAAACGCATAAATAAAAAAAAAATTAAGTTAATAAATATATGAGTTTTAAAACAGTAAAATATGAGTTAAAGCAGGAAAACATGAGGTAAAGCAGTAAAACATGGATAAAACAGTTTAAAAGCAGGTAAACAAAAGTCATACTAATGCCCCCTATGTGTATAACATCTCTATTGATTTATATTTACGCGTAAGTATGTATTAATAAGATGTGAGATTAAAGCATAAAACAAAAGTTAAGCCAGTAAATCATGAGTTAAAGCAGTAAAAAGCAGTTAAACAGTAAAGCAGTTTAAAAAACCAAAAGCATCTAATTCCACCTAGTTATTTAACACCTCACTTGATTTACTTATTTACTGCTTTAAGTATGTAATGTTAATAAAAAAATACTTAAAACAGGAAAACTATATAAGTTAAACAGAAACATAGTAAATGCAGTAAAACAATGAGTAAAGCAGTAACGTAAAAACCAAAAAGCATATAATCCCCTTTGTTGCTAGGTAACACCCTATTGATTTACTGATTTATCTGCTTTAATCTTAAGTAATTTAATGTTTTAAATAAAATTTAGTAAACTTTACTGCCAAATTTGCGGTTTACCCTAGGGATTCTTTAGTTAAAAAAAAAAAAATTTAAAACGACTTTCATAAAACAGGTCCTATATAATTTTGAATCATGGTTTCACCCCTTAAATTGACTGTTAGGATCAATTACTAGAATATATAAAAAAAAAAAAAAAAAAAAACAATAAAAATAACAAAAAATGACGACCCTACCACAATACTTTAAGACAATATCAACTATATAATATATATATATATATATATATAAATAATATAATAATATATATATATATATTATATATATAGTATTATTATAAAAGATATATATAATGAAAATTATTACTATTTCATTTGTAAGTTGTTCATTTGCACTTTTGCTAACAAATTAGGCAAATGTTAAAAAGTCGTCGTTTATCAATTTTCACAAATGTAGTAAAATCAACAAACGTTAGAATTTCCTAAATTTCTGTATGCTCTTGCCCCCGGTCTTACCGAATTTAGAAAAATGCTTATGCGAAAAAATGTTATAACAAATAAGATTCCTTAGTAGTCGTATTTGATCAAGTCATTCATGAAATAGCTTAAATCTAATTCTCCAAATCGATAAACTCCACACAATAGTTGATCAATTATCTTAAAACAATTCGTTTTTCTATTTAATGTTTGCAGATTAAACTATTCTTAATAAAATAGTCAAAATTTTGTAAACAAATCGGCGATTATTGCATGCCCGAAATTCGTAGCTAAAAACTGGATGCATTCTTATCCACGTTAGCACAAATGCAAAACGAAAACGCTTTATATATTACTCTCTCTCTCTCTCCTCTCTCTCCTCTCTCTCTCTCTCTCTCTCTCTCTCTCTCCTCTCTTCCTCTCTCTCTCTCTCTCTCTCTCTCTCTCTCTCTCTCTCTCTCCTCCTCTCTCCTCTCTTCAATCTAATTGACTGCAAATTTCAAACTCTAAAGGGTCATAATATTTTTATAAATAAATGTTGTCTCTTATCTTTTTACTTATAGCGCTTGCACCATGCGGTTTTAAAAAACAGATGCGCATGGAGGCTCGAAGTCTCTCCTAAAATTACTATATATAGATATAAATAATAATATATAATATATATAAGTTATAATATAAATATATATATATATATAATATATATATATATAAATATATCATAATTATATATATAATTATATATATATATTATATATTATATATATAAGATATATATAATATATATATATTATAGATATATATATATATATATATTCGTTGTGTTGTGTAGTTTGGAGTGTTTTTTCTATTGTGTGCGTCCTCTGTGAGTTGTGTGTGTGCATGCGTTTGTGGGTGTACGATTGTTTACTTGGTTATCTAAATAATAAACCATACTAACGTACACCTTTTATGAAAATTCATTCATTGCGTTAGAGACGACACCAACACAGTTATCTTGCTATTAATATCATATTAATGGAACCCGTCTGAGAAGCTTGTTATTAAGGGCAAGATACTAGCTTGTTGAAATCGACAAAGATAAGATCAAAATAGCAAAAACCTTGCATTCCACGTATCGACTGTAAACGATGAGTTCTAACATGAGGAGGAGTGAATGTTGATCGGTCTCAAAGCTGTAGACCACGACAACTATCCGAGAATGAGGATCAGAAATATCATGCCCAAGAAACCATTTACAAATAGCATAGCCATCAAACGCGCATTACAGTTGAAGTATCGAGACATCCGGACGTGCACGCTTATGAATACACCACCGACTCACCGAAGCACACAGCAGCACGGCTCCCGTTGCAAAAATATAGTAACAAGATATAAATTTTGTCCAATGTATCTTCACGAGATGAAACAAGCATCTGCTCTTCACACGGCCCCTACATGCTGCGATTCAATAATACACACATAGAACACCAACATATTTATGAAGAAGCTAAGAAGACACTCACGCCATTATGGAATGATAAACTATAACATAGCACTGACCCCATAGATGACGTCACCGCAAAATATCTGGAAATACTAAGTTTGCTTAACCACACATGAGGAGCGTATTTCATCCCGATCCCGATAGAAACCGGTTCGTCACACATAGTCCCGGCATGCGAGGGAGAGAATCAGCAATGTTTACTGAACATAACATGATCTACATTTTACCATCCACCGAAGTGTGATTTGAAATCCTATCTGAAAATTATTAAGAGATCAATTATCAGAGAGTGGAACCAGAGATGAAAACGGACAACTTTGAACCATGCCCTTAATCCTGGGAATAAAAAAACTACTCGCAGAAGACAATTATATTCAGAAAATATATTAGATCTATGCCTGAAATTCATCCGTTATCAGCAAGGAGATGGACCAAAATACTAGACATATATATATAGATATATATAATATATATAATATATATATTATATATAATAATATATATAAATATATATATAAATAATATATATATATATATATATCTGTTTCTTTAAGCTTCGGAAACCATCTTCTAGTTTGCCAAAAACAAGCAAGTGGTATATACTATAAATTATATTAAATATATTATATTTTTTTCTTTAAATAAAGCTAAAATATAATATAACAAGGGTTTATTATTTCATCTTACAATAATATTTCGAGCCTTGTTCTTACTATAAATAATAAATGTCAAATAAAACGTATATAATAATATATAATATACATATAGATTATATAATATATATATATATAAAAATTATATAATATATATAATAATATAATATTATAATATATATATATATATCAGACGTGCCCGTCGGAAGTAAGTTGCATGCATGCCCTAAAAAAATGAATATTTATTATATTTTAATATGTTAAACAAATTTAATCCATTAAAATTAATTTCTTACAGAATTGTTATCGAAATTTAAAACAAAATTCATTTTCCCTTGTAAAAAAGCAAAAATTTTAATGCTTCCCGCCGTTTATGGCTTCCTAATGACTGTTAAGGATGTTTCGTGCTTTTTTCATTTAATTGTATAACTATGCATTTCAAAAGGCATTCTAATCTTCTTTCGACTCGCTCCGTTGCCCTTCATATCATGTTTGGATTATGATGTCGTCGAGGGAAGTCTCTCTCTCTCTCTCTCTCTCCTCCCTTCTATATATTATATAGTTATATATCATATATATAATAAATAATATATATATATATAATATATATATATTATAATATATATATAATATATTAGATATAATAAATATATATATTATCACAGGAAAAAATCGTGAAATGAATCTAAATTAGACCTAATGTGTAACTTTCTTAAACAATTGATATTAAGCACAAACATAAAGACTCTTCCTTACCATTTTAGCTTTAAGCAAACTGTAAATTTTATCAATCGCTGTCTATACCTGATTCATAATTAAATAACCACCATTATCTAAATTATGCTACAAATTTTGTCTTTCGTTATAGTAGTTATTATTTTATTTTCTTTGATAATTATTTTAAATTTCTGGCTTATATATTATTTGTTGTTTGCGTTTAAACATAATTTATGGTTAAAATTGCGACACTAAATGTGTTTGGCGCGTATTTAAACATATGGTTGTTTAAAAGAACCACAATTTGTGGTATTTTCAAACACTAATTTTTTTGAGTGTATAAAAGATCGTAAACTACATACATTCATACATAAATAAAATTATTTAAAAGAAAGGTTATAATCTCATAATTTCTCACTACAAATCATGCATTAAATTTGGTTCAGTTTCATGGTCTAAATTCGAATGAAATCCTTTTTATTCTTTAACTGCTAATTAAGATTAGGATGACATATGAACATATATATATTATAATATATATATATAAATATAATTATTATTTAAGTATATATATTTTAAATCGCCATTGTTGTTCATTATTCGTACAATGTAAATGTAGGTTTACGGCCAACACAGGTGTAACATTTATATTAAAATAGCACTGTCTGGCAGCCTCAACAGAATAAGAACTTAGTATGTGTTATGCGTCTCCTTTCTTATCATATAAAAGTGATGATCTACAGGCGCGTGTGTCATTAGAGAATTAGTATTTATAACTATGCATTTATTGTAATGAGTTGGATATGTTTAACAGTGGAAATAACTGTACATATATATTCGAACATATTGATAATGACCTTCCACAATACCTTCTGCGCCCTGACATGTTTTCCCTTAAGTAGAGTTTAGATAGTGAGTAAAACATGATGTAGAGAACTAATATACAAGCTTCTTTAAGAACGATAGCAATACCGACCACCAACTATGCTAAGCTAGTTTGATTCAAATTGTGCCCGGCACCCTGTGGTGCGCGAGTTAATTTGCGGTGCCAGCGCTTCTAACCTAAAGATCTTTCAGCTCAGGAGAATTATTGTCAGATTAAGATTAATAAAGTTATTTCAAATCTAGTGGTAGTTTTGAGCCTTATAACCTCTTAAGAATAATAATAATATTAATAATATTAATTATAATATATAATATATATATAAAATATATATATATAAATATATATATATAATATGGCAGCCCTCTTAACGTAGCAAACTAGGCAATTCCTAGGCGAGAATATGAGGCGAACCAGTGCAAACACTAACAGAAATATAAACTATAAATAATATATATATATAATAAGAAAATATTATATATATATATATATATAGATATATATTATAATATATATATATAATATATAATTACATATGCTTTAGTGATTTTTTTTTGACCCAGGGCGGAATAATGGTAAGAGGCCCTGTATATGGCCGCGGAAATTCTGAGACTATGGGCTTGAACTAAAAAGGTTGAAAACCACTGAACTAAGGTATTGCCATTCACAAGCATAGTAGATGATGGCTTCCTTACGTTTGCATCTGAGTAATATTGGGAAACTAAGCAATCCAAACCACACCCTCTCATACGTTCCATAGATTAATATATTATTATAGATTAATATATAGATATATAATAAGATAATAATAATAATATTATATATATTAATATATTTATATATAATAATATATATTCTACTAAATTTTGCAGGTGAAAAATGAAGTTAAATTACAAAAGTAAATAAATGAAATGTATGAGGAAAATAAATTAGTTTCTTTAAGGGTTTAAAAAAGTTTTCAAACTATTCTTTTTTTTTCTTATTTATAAAAAAAAAGCTACGTCGTAATTGAATAAGTTGAGAAGGACGTTAATAAAAAAAAGGAATATATATATGTATTTTAATAGAAAAATATTAAAAATGAAATGGATTGCAATGCGTATTTTTCAACAATTTAAATATCTAGTCACAAAATATGATTACAATTTCTACCTTTATTAGAAAAACCTAATTCTTAGACTTTAGAAATAATATATTTTTATTTAATTAAATATTATTATTAAATAATTAAGTTTTAGATTATTATTATATTATTATTAATTATATATATTTATATTATATTATATTATTTTTATATATATTATTTATTATTATATTATTATATTATTAGATTATATCCTCTAGAAGACCCACAATCCATTATCCGCAAAAACACACAACGACCCCGAAAAAACAACATTCGAACTTGCAAAATTTTACCGAGAAAACTGATAAAAAAAAAAAACACATCTCGAAAACATACAAAAAAGCTCAGGAGAATGAAATACTTTTTGAATCTTGTAAAATTTGGTTAGGACAAAATGTTAAAAAAAAAAAAAAAAAAAAATTAACATTAAAATAGGCTATGGGCGTTCTAGCATATTATATATAGAATAATATAATATATATAATTATAATATAATATAGTAATATATATATGATAATATTATATATAGATAATATTAAAATATTTTATTTTAAAGTATTTTACGTAAGGGCTCGAGCCGACGGGAACATCGAGGCAAGCTTTTTAGAGCGAAGCAATCAAAATGGTGATCTTTGGGACAAATGTATACCGTTTATATGATAGTGATGTGGCTTGGTTGAAGGCCTCTAAGATGCGGAAGGGTATGAGGACGTTTCCATTACCCCGAAGGAGGGCGGTAGGAAACTTCCGCAACACCCAAATACCAAAGATCGGGTTCCGGAGACCCTCCCCGGAGGTAGGGAGAGGGGAATTAGTCCTACCCCGAGTCCCCGAAGCCGAGAGACCCCACTTCTTGCCACGAGTTTAATGATGCGCGTATACCCTTGTCTGGGTTATTCTTCTAGTTAAAGAAAAAAAAACAAAATTTATCAGAAAGTCTATTATTTTAACGAGTAACAATAAAGCTCTAAAATAGGCCTTAATTTTTAAATCTCAAAAAATGATTTTTTATTTATTTTTTTACATTTTTCCTACCCATGATTGATGCCGTAAAATTGGTATATAGTCAAGCTATAGTTTTAATTTTTTTCCCACTAAAATTGGACCAACATTCCAGCAATGTATTCCTTTTCCGGTAGCTGTTGTAGTTTTTAGATATGGATTGTTGCTCTCTTTCAGAGGCTGACCTTTTTATATTATTATATAAATTATATTATATATATATATATATATAATATATATATATAATTAATATAATATAGTATATATATATATATAAATATATATATATATGATATATTATATAATAATATATTATAATGCAATAAAAAATTAAAAAATAGAGATTGGGAAGCTCAAATATTTCTCATTAAGTACTTATATAATTTGTTTCTTAAATATATAAAACGATATTTTTCAACTTTATAAGGATTCTTTTATTGAATGTTCCGTAGCTATTTAGGTGGATAGTCTTCATCACTAGTGTTGCAAGAGAATCTTGTAAAATCTGCTTAGCTTGTCAAGAAAACTAGATAAGTAAAGAGAATGGACACCAGAGTACGAGGATATATAGTATATACTGATATAATATGTAAGTATTAATAAACATATGTATGCAATTTCCGGGTATGTTACTGATAGGGAGGAATTAAGAAAAAGGATATATTTGAAAAAGTTTTATAGAATAGTATATGATTGAATTGTGAGAATATATAGATACGCATAATATTAGATGTATGTATATATTATATATAGATGTATATGCTTTGAAATATGTATTGGGAAAGATTGCTAAAGGTTTAGTTTGATATTTATATTATATATATAATATCTTTAACTGTTATCTTTGAAGAAGACTTCAAGTCTTTCTTTTACGTGGTTAGCGCGAAGAAAGTTGTTGGAGTTGTTAAGTTATAAGGATATATCAGATTTACCAATGAGACGGAGGTACCCTCACGTCTTTAGCATCAAAGGATTACAGCGTGCAGGGATTAGCAGAACTAACAGAGAGCGCGTTAGATGTTCTCACCCATGAAAGCCACATGTTATTGTAAACTGAGCAAGATTGGGTAAATCATACCCCGGGAATGGGACGCGTGAGAAAGATATTTAAACATTCAGACATAGGAACCCACTTGTGAATGAAATAAGTTACTCATGGTATGAGGGAACGGTGAGTGGGGGTGAGAGTTTTTGGCAAGAAAGTTGTGATTCACCATGGGAATACGGTTGCCTGAGTGTACTGTGCGCATCCGCGGAAAATACCCTCTACACTGAAGTTACCTATTCTGGAAAAGTAAAAATTCAATATATAGAATATATAATATATAAAGATAATCTAGAGATAGATATATATATAGATAGAAATAATTATAGACTAATACCTATGGATGGAAGTTTTTATGAGAATTATTATGTATGAGTATATAATATCATTAGAGATTTGTAACGGTAAATTTTGATGAAAGCGTTCGACCTTATGAGCGTTTTGAATTAAACTTTGTAGAAAATAACAAAAAACAAAATATCGATGACTTTGATAAGATTTAGATATGTTGGCCATATACATGGCATGATTGCTGAAGTAAATTAAGTTCTTTACATGTATTGATCGAAAAAATAATAAAAAAACGATTTAAATGAGAATATATATAAATTTTGATAAATACTCACTTGCACATCACTAACCCACACACACACATCACATATATAAGCAGCACTAAAAAAGTAGTTTTAATACCAAACTACACAAACGATTGAATAATATACTATATTATTACCCAATATGATGTCTCTTGTTGATTCATAGATATAAGATAAGAAGATAAGAAAGAATAGCCTCATCTATAACTTTAATTTATATAACTATAATAATATATATATAATGATATATAGTTAATAAAGTGATATATAGTATAGTATAATGAGTATCATAAGGTATATGCCAAGTAATATACTGATTAATATTACTATAGTAAGACGCGCTTTTAAATAAGATTTGATCATTTTATTATAATAGTTCCACACTTAATTAGTCTTAACACATTTATATATATACTAGTTAGAAATTACAACCACTCACAGATGTTTACAAACTATATATATAATTATAAGTTACCTCAAGTAAATAAATGGTGTGAGTTTTTTTTTGCACCTTACTATTTTATACCATTATATATAATAATAATACTTGTGCTTCGATTATGTTCTTATTGATTCACGGGTATAAAGGATAAAATAACCCCTGAAAGACTGCCAATATTGTTATATGAACTCCAACCAATCATATATGGCAACTCTTAATATACTTTCTCAGTTGTTAATTTATGGTATTTCTTTAATGCAAGCAATCACTTCATCAGCACGTACATACGAGGAGAAAGCATTCATACCATACCTGAAAAAAACTATCATGAAAATATAATAGTTACCTAAACAACTTAACTTACTTAAACTAACTTAACTTAACTTAACTAACGTAATGCTGTTAACAAACACCAAATAATGGTCGAAAGAAATTAGAATAGGTCTATCCTATACCTATAATCCTCAGAGCACCAACAACGTAACAATGTACTTCAAAAATAATTAAGTGTAACACCAATAAGTTTTTTACGAGCTTCACTATTACGGTTACTACACAGGAACTGTTAACATAACCTTACATAATTTACATAAACTAAATGTGGTTGTTACGACGTAACACCTGAAGAATTAATCACTGAAAAGGAAAATTAAGAGAAATATATATTAAAAAGCTAACAAGTGATAACAGGGACATCTAAGGGAGTTGTTCCAACCAATTTGTAAGAAAAATTACGACCCACTCAAACTAAACGAACAGGTAAAAAGAGAGAAAAAGAACCACCTATTCAGTCTCTTCCTTTCTTAACTGATTTTCACTGACTTCTCTCACGCGCCATAGACTCGCTCTGAGAGGCTAGTGCGGGCTACTCATCGGCAGCGTCGCGGCAAGGCTGCTCCCGACCATTTTGCACAAGTCTAGAAGGATGGGACAGACCCATTAAAACCTTATCAATGCCTTTCGCGCTCTTCGCGCTCGCCGCAGCGATCTCCTTTCCTTTTCTCCTCCACTCCCTCCTTTCGATTCGTTGTACCAGAAATCATAACAAATCACCACTAACACGTTAATAATCTGAACAAAAAAAAACACGAGATACAACACACCACGAAGACACAAGCCACACCGACACCTATGCAAAAACAACCCACACTAAAACACTTATACTCTCTAACCACTAACTTGTACTATTTGACTACTTTTACTACTATACCTAACAGACAAACAAAACTGAGATTACCCGTTACCACTAACACTAGACTATCTGAACGATACTTAACGTCACTGACTTCTTACATACTGACAGACCACGAACACTAAAATACGAATGAACTCAGACTTCGACTCTGGATATTACGAGAACAAGGTCTGTAATCCATAATACCCAGTACTCTCGATCAGAATAAACTGCTACCATCGTCTGAATAACTTCACCTGTACACTCTCAATCGAATGACACTAGACAAGACTCTTCAATTTCTCTCCATTCCAAGCATCATATCTCTTACAACACTTTTTGCACGGTCTCATCCATCATCTATTTACAACTTAGCACGACAGTTTCACCTTTCTTACTTTTTATCTTTTCCACTTATTTACTTTCCTTACTTTTGCACTCGCTCCACCTTTTATGGGACACGTATATTTTAAGTAAACATTGTTAAACTTTACAAGCCCACTAACACATTCTACTATTCCCACAGTTCCACAACTAACCACCTCACTTCCTCTGGGTCGATTACTTTGATACGAATCCTCTACTACTTACTATCACTTATAACGATTTACCACTACACTTCTTCCTTCACAGTTCTTATCTTTTAGTCACTACAATCTGACATCACCTCTTGCCTCTCACTCATCACTTACTACTTTTTCACCGAGACTTTTCTCCCACACTCTTGGTTATCATCTCTATTTTTCCTTCATCATTCACTGCGAACAACGTATGACACAACCTATTATTTACATGGAAGCCATTATCAATTACTATCAAGAAGATACTACTATCCTAATAAGCAGATAACGGATTTGCGTGACTACCAAAACGCAAATGGAAAGCTCATACTATCCGAAAAAAGTTAATCATACAAGGGGAGTATCACTTGGCATAGAGCTTCTTACTCTTCCACTACCACCAGGGTGCATTATGCGCACACATAGCACTGTAAATGTCTAGTAATCAAAACTAGCGCTAATGGGCTGATACTATATGGACTAGCTTGACTAACATGGTACTCTCATAGCGTTTACCCTATATTCGGACCACCACATGATAACGTCACTTATGCGTGTACCACATACCTCACTAGAACAATCGCTGCAAGCACAGTATTATCACATCGTACTTCTCAGCCAAACCTTGTATAATACCTGCAAATGACGCGAATCTTAATAGAAGTCTACAACTTCTGTTCTTCTCCAAGGACACACTTTCTTCAGTATTATTCCCTATGAACTCGTATGTACACCAAATAGAGAAATCAATCATCCAAACATTTAATTATCCACACCTGGTTGGCAGACTATGTTCTGACATTTCCACTACTCTACACGTCTACCTGAAACATGACCAGACAAACACTTAACTATTACCTCTTATCCTAGACCTTACTATCGACACATAAGCCACCATGTCATATAACCTCTTTGAACGGTACATTTTAAATAACGCATTATAGAAATCTTTGACCTACAAATAGTATACACTCACTCACTTACTATAACAGATTCTTGTCTTTTCAAACAAGGATATTCCAACAACTGAGACCATTTACCCACTTCTTCGACATTCTGGGCCCAGACACACGTTGTACTTAGAATACACAACTCTTCTAACAACTCTCAGCTATACATCACTTGACCTGTATCTCTCTATGTTATCAAGCCTATTTCTACCAAATACCCTTATCACATAAGTATTTAGTACAGAAGCATCCACGAAAACGTACGGAAAACACTGCCACTCATCCTTTGCCACAATACGGAGCTTATGTAAACACTAATTTGCGCTTTATGGAATTCTCGAACTTCACATTTTGCTCCCTTCAAGTAGATGAACACATTTCATGTCTTCACCCAAAATCAACCTTACCAACAATCTTACACCCTGCCGTCTCAATCACCGTAGCATAAAAACCACCACTACTCTCGCCATTTCACTCTCTCAATATCAAGACCAGTCCTTCCTGATTGTTAATATAGCATTATTCAAGGCGGATAAAATAGTATGGTACCGGTAGGTCTCTTTGCTTTTTTGCGGTCATATAAACCGTTCATCCAGTCTACAGGGATATGTTCATCCACACCTTCCTGTACGTAATTCCCAATATGTACGCAATCCCAAATCACACCGAATCTCAGGACACAAACTCAGGATACGCCTTATGAGCACACAAATAACCAAGAGGGCAAATTACACCTAGAGCTTATAGATTGAGGCTTCGGAAATCATCGGGACGCACAGATCTCTAAGGCAACACAACTTCACATTAGGTCTATATATATGGTACTAACTAGACAAATTAAGGTACGGGTGCTACATTACAAGTACTCGAGGACGGATTCGCGTCTGACAAACGACCCTGTTTAACACCAACTTAATCATATCTACTTCTGTTTAGTCCTCACACCAACGGTACCACTCAGACTACTACCACTACTATACACCGAAGTAGACCACTACCACTACACCAACTGACACATCACCTTTCGATTCCTCAATATATCTTACCACGGTAGCGACACGACCAACCTAAAAAACCAATCAACTAAAACAGATCATCCAACTAACGAGTGCCTCTTTAACGACAGCTGGTCGACGCACAACACAATCCAGTAAAAGCAGATAGGATAAATGACGTTAACTACGCTCTGCTAGCACACTGAACATAATTTACAGAAGTAAGGGACAGCAAAGACATAGTATGTGCAAAGAACAGAAAGGAGGCAATTGTACACAATGGAAAGTCGTAAAGTTCGTTGAATAGGAGTAAAATAAGGAAGAAGAAAGACCGACGTTTTAGAAGCGAAAGTATTGCAAGGATACTTATGATACTTAACTGGATTATAAACGAAATTGTTGATCAATTGTGTTAGATGCCCATCTTTTGATCTAGGCACATGTTTAGATTAGCGTTAGAAAGCACCACTCACATAACATAACAGATTACAAGTAAAGTGGCACGCATTCCTATACTACTAAACTGTATGGAGGAGAGAGTTAGGTATACATACGAGGGTTACACAGCTACAGTTAAGATACGTCTATCTTCGGGACCGAGCGACAACAAATTGTACTTATAGTGGTGAACACAAAGTTTGGGTACGAGCTTCGATCTTAGTTGTACGGTCTACACGGGAGGACTGATGTGTCGGTTAGCTAAGGCAATATAGAGTTTTCGTAATACCCATAGAAAAAGAAGACAACTCACCAAAATAAAGAGGAAAGGATTATAGAAAAGGGAGGTGGCGTAGCGGTAACAAGGAGACATAGGGCGACTTGGGGCTCAACATGCACGACACAGAGTGACAAGTAGAGCAAAAAGGACAACCACTCCTTCCATCCTCGCTTGCTGGCTTCTGTCATCTCCATACTTAGACAACGGGTACGGTACAGGAAGGAGAAGGTCCCAGACGCACGATCACAAAATCTCATGGCAGGAGGGACAAACACTCTAACAACTTAAGTCGTCATATGGGCATGAAAGTGTTTACTCAAAAAGATGACTTGTTATGGGAGGAGGCATGGTGTAAAAAAAAAGAATACTATCAATGATTGTCCTCTTATCAGGGGCACTCTCTAAAGAAACTGTGAACCAGCTTTTTCGACGGCACAGGAAAGACTGAATACTATGAATTGGAATAAAGCAATTGTCTTTTGGGTCCCTACCCCGACTGCAGCTGCGCAGCATTTCAGCGAGAGAGCAACTCTGGGGGCGCTCTTTGACTGAGATAAGTAGAAGATAATGTACTAAGGTGTTCATCGGATGACATTTTGGATTATGACTGAAACATATAGGAACATGTTGGGTTATGGTAAAAGATCTTGTTAATGAAAAACAGTGTAAAGGGAGTGTGGGGAGAAAGGTATGAAAGTGAAACTGCAAGGGCTCGGAATGGTTTAAGAAGAATGTAGAGTTTCTAGGACATGTTGTGAGTGAGTCTTGGTCTTCTGAAATCTTCCAAAAGTATTATAAAAGAAAAAGTAATAATGAGAGAAATAATCAACAAAGAGAGCCCAGAAATATACAGAGAGAGTATGAAATCATTAATTTAGGATGAATGAGATGTAGCCTCAGAGAAAGTATTTACAGCGCAGGGGCGTTCAGGGATTGCTTGAGACCCTTGACATGAAGCTGGTACGCAGATGTAAAGGTAAGACTGTAGTGGCTGTGGCCATGAAATAGATATGATTGGAGACTTTTGAAAAGTTGAAAATGGCGTTGATTTCCAAACCTATTTTGAAAATGCCATATCCAGACTATAGTATGAATGCTAATCCCCTCGAGTTATATACTGATGCTAGTGGATTTTGCATGGGAGGTTGGTTGTCACAGGTACAAGAGGTGAATGGAGTAGAGGTTAGAAGAGTGATTGGGTATGTATCAAAAGCCTTCAGTACTGCAGAGCGAAAGTATTCAACCGTTGAGCGAGAGTTGTCTGCTATTAGATTTTGTGTGAAAGCATTTAAAGGATTTTTTGTAATGGTGTGAAGTTTATTGTACGAATGGATCATCAACCTTTGGTATATCTGCACCGTTGCTTGGCAAATACTGTATTGCAAAAGAACTTGTGAATGAAAGGAAGGTTTTTCCAAGTAATTTTGCGTTCCAATGAAAATAGGACGCTGATCTTCCGGTTCATCATCAATAGATTGGACTAGAGTCCAACTGCGAAACTTTATGTTCGCAACCAAAACCGGAAAACTTCTCACCTCAATCTGTTAGAATCTATAAAACAGGCTTAAATCTTTTTTTTTTTTTTTGCTAGTAATAGCGAAACCGACAGCGTTATGCGTTCCCATTGATTTCTAAGTTTTATTCTAAAATGAGTCGATGTCATCGCTTCATAAAGTTTATTTACTCGCTTGGTAGTTGCTTTTATTACCGATATTCATATCCACTAAGTATCTACAAAAAATAATTTGTGTGAATTAGGTGATGAAAATAGAATTTATAGGGAAAGGTTTTGTCAATTATAAAATACCGTAGAGAATAAATAAAAGATTGAACAGATTTAAAATTAAAAAATTATTTCGTGGATAAAATAACGGAATCGAGAAGAAAATTTAGTGCATAAAAGTTCTTTGCACAAAGATTCATAAAATGACTTGGTGCAAACTTTATAAATATTCCTTACTTCTGTCTGTGGATTCTGCACCGATTCTCCTACTCTCTTCATTGTTGAAGATTTACGGTTTTTCTGTTTGAAAATATATGTTAATTCTCTCTAATTCTCAGTCTAGTGATTACACTTTAAAAGCACTGCGTCTGTGCATCATACGCTGCGTATCTTTTTCTTAAAATGTGGACCATATTTAATATCCTTTTGCGTTAGTTAGAATGAGGTTGGAGGGGTGAATAGAGGCTGAAAGTGTGAATACCGACCTCTATAAAAGCCCAGGTTGACTTTTATAGCGGGTGCGAACCCTAACAAAACGTCGCCTTTACAATCTTTTTGAAAATGCACTCTTCTTGAGAGAATATATTGGTTTATTAGCAATAAGCTCTGCCAATCGTCAGAAATTTTTTAGACGATTTTTTATTATAGGTGGTGAACGAACTGTAAATATACTATATTATATAGACTAGCTCATAATATATACCTACCATCAATATATATATATTATCTATAATAATCATATATATTATTACTATATTATTTTGTAAATATATATATAAATATATATATACTAATTATATAGTAATGATAATAAATATATGTATTATATATATAGACAACTTCAAATTTAATAAAACTTATATTTGAAATCAGATGTTTTATTCAAAAGAGCTTTTCATGGATAATCTTCGGGATTCATTTATATTTCCATCAACTAACTCATGTTATTCTGACGGATGTGGAACCTTCTTACGGCAGGAGTCGCGGAGTCGGACTATAGTACATATTTTTTCCAAATACTTGTAAGATAACTCTAAAGTTATAGTCTTGATTTTGGGTGAAGGCCAGAGGAAGTGGATGTTCGAAGAGGGAGACTCACGGTAAATCTCAGTTAAAGATGCTCTCTCTCGAGATGTTCAAGACATCAGGGAATTCCACACTATGGCAATCCGGAGATGATTCGAGTTGCGATTTTTTTGGTGATGTTATAGAGGAAGTCGTTGATGTGACTTACATTTCTTCCCAATGGTCAAATCAGTAAAATCAGTCGATTCCATTTTTTTTATTTTAGCCCTGCTAGAATTAATTCTTGCCCCTTTTAAATGCCTTTATTAAATTGAAGGGCTGGCAGTCGGAGTTCCGTGTTCGGAGTCAGGGAAAATTTTTTATTTGAAACTCTCATGGTATTTAACTAATGTACTAACTTACCAACTATTCTGATTCTAACCAAATCACACCTGGCCTTTTTGCGACAAATGCTTCAGTTAAATTGTTTATTATTGAAACGACAAATTTAAATAACTTTTATATTAGATTTTGTTTCATATAAGGAATATTCATGTTTCACAACTGCCCATATACTTATTACTAAAGTTTAAACAATATATAAGAACCCTATTTGGTTTGTAAATTACGCTATTCTTAAATATTTTATAACTGTAAAACATTTGTAGAACTGCAACTTTCTTGGTTGACTCATAAAGCCTCCTATCAAAAGTTTTCCTTCTCCTCATTTTGTATCTGCTTTTAATAAACTTCATGCGGAATTTGGTAATTTTTAAACCATTGCTTTTTATACATATATAATTTATTTTATTTTAAATAATGGGTTTATTAAATTATAAAAAAAAATATTCTTCATTAAGGAAAATATCTAATGAGAAATAAGTTGAGAAATTAAGATTTACATCATCAACACGTTAACAGCGCGCGGGCAAATATTCACAACTTTCTTCACGCCGAATTTTTACTCTTCGTATTTGCCCTTTTGCGTTTGCTCAATTCAAAAGACAGCTCACAATTTGATTCCATTTTTGTTAAAAAAGAAACAATAGTAAAAATTTTTGTGTCTTCAAATATTTCATGCCAAAAAAAACCTTCTCAATATTGTAAAAATCCAATACATTTTTCCTAAAGCATATGCTCGCACAATCTACAAAAAATATTACACCGGATCCACATGCACACATTTTAATATATTATAACTTATATATATATATTAATATATAAATAAGTAAACTATTATTATATGATATTATTGTCAATTATTAATATATTTATATTCTAACTAATTTATATTATATATTAATCTAACTATATATATAATATTATATAATCAATAAATATAATATATATATATATATATATATATATATATATATATATATATATATAATATAATATATAAAACATCTTTGGTAAACCAATAAATACTTAAAATTTGATTGAATAAGTTATTAATAAACCCAATAAATAAATCTATATATATCTATAAAAATCTCTAAACATTTATAAAATAAAATAATAATTTATTATATTAGTCAATAACACGTAAATTAAAGGCAAGCACTATTGAGAGTTTTCTGTCTTATTCTCAATACGTTCATAGGATTAATAAACTTTGGCTTAAACGAGTATTTTATTATATATATATAAATGTATTATACCCTTGCATACATCTAAATAAGAATAACTCCATCAAGTTATGGGCCCTATGATATAAATACTTATAGTAGTACATAATCAAGCTCACTATAACACAGATATTGTAGGTGCATACTATAAATAAAATTTTGTTATAATTTATTAGGTTAAAGTTCAAAACAAAATTGATAATTAAATAATTTCATATTTTTTAAAAACAAATGAAATTATGAAATTTTTTTAGAAAAAAAATAACATCTTACAAATACTGGCAATTTGAATATAGAAAGAAAAAATGACAAGAAACTTTTCACATAAACTGTAAATGTTCTTTGATTTCATCTAAAGATAATTGTAATGATAATTTATCAGCGAAGAAGAGAAAAACTTTCGACAAATAAAATAATATTATGCTTAGCGTTTAAAAGATGCAAGTGAAAGAAAATCAATTGTATATCATAAATTGATATAACGACTAATTTATGATTGAAAACGAAATGGATATGAGTAAAAAATTGAGGAAACGTTAGACCTTGCAGACTTGCACAAAAGACAAGTCCGATAATCAAAAATGCTAGCTGAACTAAAGTAATAAACATCAAGATTCTAATTATTAATTGTATATAAAATTATGGAACGAAGTACTTTGTAACGATAATCTATTTTATATATTTTAATTTTCTATAGCGGAGCTGTGGGACAAATGTATAAATGAGTAGTCCTTTTATAGAATAGGTAACATGTTTGCTACCTTTAACAGAAATTGTAAACTCTTTGTGTTAAAAATAATAACACGTTAAAATTAATGCACAAGATTTCTTAAACAGTAGAGCTATAAATAAATTTGTTTTTTTAAATACATATATAAATATTACTAAAAAGGAATATAATAGTACTTAAAATAATTTAATATTACCATTCCGTACAGTATATATATCATTTAAATATAACTAATAAAATCGATTAATATGATAAAAATTTTACCTGTTCTTAAGTTTTTGTAAATTCAAAAAATATTACATACGAATTGTTCCTATAAAAAAGACAGTTCTTAACAAAATATTGATAAGCAACTTAAAATCCTTATATATTTACAGATTTAATTTGTTCGCATACAAATAACCCAAAATCGTTTATTTGATAAAACAGAGAGGCGTCCGTTAACACACTAACAATATCAGTGTAACCCCAATTTCTGCATCCCAATTAATGTGCTTTTTTTTTTATCGTAATATTTGCACAAAATTCAAAATTTACAATATTTAAACCTGAAAATTTGGTAAGAACACTGCATCTATTGTAAATTAATAAAATTTTGGCAGATCATTTAACAACAGTTTAAAAGTCTAACAAGTCCTCGCACTTTCGAAAAATTGTGGGCAGAAATCCTGGTTTACATAACTAAAAATAGCTATATATTATTTCTCAGGTCAAATTAATAAGTGTGTAGAAAACCTTCCATTTTTTTCATCGATGGAATTGGCACGTAAGAAAGGTTGCACGAGAGCCCTGAGATGTAAGCTACGGTGGTAGAAATTACAAAACCAAAATGAACAGATAAAATGGTGGAAGGTGACCATCCATAATCAAGAGCAACCACCCCATTGAATGGGAGCAGAATAAAGCTCGTATAGAACGCTCACGTTAAGGTACCGAAGATAGCACGATAAGGTATTACCATTCAACTAGTTATCAAAGAGTTCAAATATTGAAGCGATGTACAGAGCATAATTGACTAATTGTTCCCGAACAAAGGATAGGAGTAGAGTCCCCACGGCGACTTCCTGAGAGATAAACTCATATCCTCGATAATCAATAGAGGAAAAACGTATTCATATGAAAAACGACAATAGCACATTATAACTACAAAGTAGAACCATTTAATTAAAATTACTAGATAGATATATATAGGATTAATATATCTAGGTCTCAGAGTTGATATAATTATAGCTATACAATATATATATCGTATATAAATTATAATTTAATATTAGAAGACCGTATATATATATTAGATATATATATATACGTCACATATAATATATATATATATATACACGATTTAAGTAATATATATATATAGCTAGGTATTGAAACTAGGCACAAGTATCCTTTTTTTTTTTCTTTTTTTTTTTTTTGTCGAAAGCAACTGCGTTTTATCTCTAACATAAATGCAGCTAATGCTGCTGAGTCAATACTTAATGACATATCAAAAGTATCCCATGAATGAGACAGCTGCTGCAAATGACATCAAGAAGTTGTTGACACACCGCAATGAGAAGAAGATTTTTTTTTTTTTTTTGTGAAAGCAATTTTTAAACTTGATTCTTATCAATTATGCCGACACGCCCATTTCAGTGAAAAAATCAGGCTGCCAGATGCTCTTTTTTGAAGCAGTAATATATTTTCCCCATTTGCGGGTTTGGGGTATGGGTTTATAATTAGTAAGGTTCTGTAGTTTTGTTTTTAAATAGTTTTTTTTTTTAACCTATTTTGCCATATTTTTGTGGTGGTGCTTGCTTTTAAATCTTTCATTTTGTTAAGGTGTAGATTATCCTCATATATAGATCTGAAATTGATAGTTTTTCCAGATGGATTACATTTAAACAATTTCATTTCTAATACTGAACGGAAAATAATTTAATTAACGTAAAAAAAAAAAAATTAAATAAAATCATTTAAAAAACATCTGTGATATCTACCACGAAAAATTTAGATCTTGCTAAATTACAGTAATTACTTTTACTGATTTGAATTATTTTTCTTTATTTATTTCATTCGGTAAATTTTCTTTTTCTTTTGCAGTGAAAATTCTTCTTCTCATTGCGGTGTGTCAACAACTTCTTGATGTCATTTGCAGCAGCTGTCTCATTCATGGGATACGCAGGGTAATATATATATATATATATATATATATATATTATATATATATATATATATCTATTATATATATATAATATTAATTATATATATATATATATATATATATATATATATATTATATATTATATATATATATAATCAGTAAATTGTAATTATTGGCATGTAGTTATATTGCAATTGTCGTTCAAAATGATTCCATTATTGTATGGTATATTTATTTCCAGAATCGTCGTGGCTTACTCCTACCTTGGGCAATTAGTCATTGCCTGTACATGTTCATTGAACTCTTTATACTAGTTGTGTATATCGTGCTACTCGTGTACCTTAGTGAGTTCTATACAGCTATTCTTCCATCAATGGCTGTGCTCTTGATATGGATGGCCCTCCACATTTACTTCATTTTGGTTGTAATTTCACAGTATCAGGCTCTCGGACTTATTAGGATGCACGATGAGATGTGTATGAAGTAAAACTTATTAATTTGACCTGAGAAATAATATATAGCTATTTTTGTTGTAAACCAGGATTTCTGCCAAATTTTTCTATCTGAGGACTTGTTAGCTTTTTAAACTGTTGTTAATATTGCCAAATTTTATTAAATTTACAATAGTGTTTATACGTCCGAAAGGGTTTAAATAGTAATTTTGGATTCGTTTTTAATAAAAAAAAATGCCTTAATGGGTGCAGAAATTGGGTTTACACTGATATTGTTAGTTGTAACGGAGTCTCTCTGTTTTAAATAACGATTTTGGGTATTTGTGCGAACAAATTATATAAGATCTTAATACCTGATCAATTTTTTTAAAACTTTCTAGGAACAATTGTATGTACAATTTTTTGAATTTACCTTAACAGGTAACCTTTACCTATTATTATTAATCGATTTTATTAGTATAAATGACCGAATGTAAATTAATTATTTTAAGCTCATTCCTTTTAGTAATTTTTATATTGTATTTAAAAACAAATTATTTTAGCTACTGTTTTAGAAATTTGTGCATTAATTTTACGTGTATTATTTTACACAAAGAGTTTGTGCTTTCATATATCGTAGCAAACATGTTACCTTTTGTAAAAGCAATTTTTTACAGCATTTTTGTAAACACTTAGTTAGAGATTAAAAATAGATGTCGTTACAAAGTACTTCGTTCCATAATTTTATTACAATTAAGTAATAGATCTTGATGTTATTCTTGTGCTAGCAATGATTTAGAACTTGCATTTATGCTTTTTGTAAGGATACGTTTCCAATTTTTACTTAATTACAATTTAGTGATACGGATATTAAATATATCAATTATGAATCTCATTGTTTCCATACAGTTTATAGAGCAGCTAAGCATATATATTATTTTATTTGCCGAGATTTTCTTTTCTTTCTGTATATTACCTTTAATATACAGTACTGTTTAAGTGTGAAAAAAAAAGACATTTACAGTTTATGTAAAATTTCTTGTCATTTTTCTTGCCAACCAATTGTAGTTTTTAATATTTTTTTTCAAAGCCTATTTCATTTTGTTTTACTAAATTGTAATTATAATTATCTATTTTCGTCGCACTTTAATAATAATAATAATAAAAATTTTTTTTGCACAATATCTTGTGTTAGGGCTATTTTACTACAGTATATCGGGGCCATGGAGTTATTCTTATTAGATGTATGAAGGGTATAACATTTAAATACTTCGTAGCAAAGTTTATATCCATGACGATGAAAAGAAAACTCAAGTGCTTGCCTTAATCTGTTGACAATATTTATTATTATTTTTAAATGTTTGATGTTGGTGAGATATTTATGGGTTTTAAATATTCATCAAAGTATTTTTGTATAGATTTTAATATTATATATATATATATATTAAATAATTTATTAATTTATTATTAATATTTATTATATATATATATATATATATATAATATTATTATAATATTATATATATTATTATATATATATAAATATATTTTATATATATTATATATATATATTATATATATTATATATATATAAAATGTGTGCTGTGTAATATTTTTTGTAAGATTTCGAGCAATGCTTTAGGAAAATTATATTTTTACAATATTGTGAAGTTTTTTTGCCATGAATTTTGAAACACATATTTTTACTATTTTCTTTTACCAATGGAAGTTTCAAATTGTGTGTTTTTGATAGCAACAGACAAGCAAGAGCACACACACTACGAAGTAACATTTCTGAAGAATTTGTGATATTCCGCTTACTTATCCTTGGTTCTTATTTTTAATTTAAGACTTTTACTCTTTAAAATAAAATGCACGAATAATTTGTTTTAACCCTTTTATGAAGCAAAGTAAAATACAAATGAAGTTAAAAGCAGATACAATGAAACTTGATGATGTGAGACTTTGTTGTTGCACGAGGACACCATTTCAAGGATCGCTTCTAAAAATATTTGATAGCAGATCTTCATGCAATAAACCTTACCCTACTGACTGTTTCAAAATACACTGCTCCATCTTTCATATGTTTTTGCGTTTTTGAAGTGTTTTTCGATAGTTTTATCTACGTAACCTCTTGGGATTCCAAACTAGGACACATATTTGAGTCA
>JABUQX010010949.1:0-5000 GCA_015478945.1 Trachelipus rathkii
AGAAAATCTAATAAAACAGATTTTTTATAAATTATATTTATTCATGAAACAGTATTTGATAAAATAAAAATAATAATAAAAATAATCAATTAATAAAAAATAAAATAATCAATGAATAAATAAAATAATAATATAATATAATACAAGGAATAATAGGATGCCACCTTGGAAGACGTTTTATCTCCATTGAGCCCGGAAATACATCGAATTATAATAATAATAAATATACATAATATAAATAATAATAATAATATAATGAATAAATATAATAGATTAAATAATATAATTACAATACTAATAACAAATAATAATAAATACAGTAATAATAAGGTAATAAGACTAAAACTAAAACAAAGTATTAATGAGAGAAACATTTTTACATTAATCATTTTATAATATAATAGCAATATAGATAATAATAGAATAATAATGATGAATATAAATAAGTAATGAATTAATATAATATAATAATAACAATAAATAATATATAATAAAATATAATAATAATAATAATAATAAATAAATAATAATAATACAATACTACTATAAAAATAATAAATAATCAAATCCTAATAACATTAATAATATTATAAGGATAAAATAATCATAATAATATAACTATAATAAGATAATATAATAATAGTAATGATAATAATAATAATAATATAATAATAATAATAATAATAATATAACAATAAAATAATAATAAATAATAAAATAATAATAAATACGCAATAATAATAAATAATAATAATAATAATAAAATAATAATAATAATAATATAAAATATAAAATAATATAATAAAATAATAATGATGACTAATAATAACATAATAGTAATTAGAATAATAATTAATAATAATTATAAAATATAATAAAATATAATAATAATCATAATTATAATAATAATGAAATAATAAATCATTAATAATTAACAGTAGTATTCATAACATACATCGCTATCAGCATTGACTTCGTAAATTCTAAGAGAAACTCTGAAGAACAATTAAATATTAATAATAGGCCTATGCAATTACCATCCGTCGTAGAATAGGACTTAACGAGGGTAGGCAATCTCGTAAGTTAGTATTCTTAGATAATAAAAGCTCTGATATTTCTCTACGAACGAAAACCCAATGGTTGAGTGATCTGAACATATTTCGGGGAGATTATTCCACAAATCTAATGCCCTTTATTATATGTAGATAGCCTCCGAGATTCGTTAGGTGAATTTGCGCTTTGTCCTACAGTAAGGGAATTTGGTGCTACGGAGATTGCTTTGTTCTTAAAATTTTGGTTCTGTACAATTATGTTTGCCAAAAGTCATTTGGCAGGTTCTTCCGTTGTGAAATTTAAGTTGTGACTACTACTGTAACGGTGTTAACTATCAATGAAGTTTTAAACATAGAACAAATTTGTGAATAGTGGAGTCTGTGTTCACGGTAAGTCTTCGGGGCCCTGATATTCACGAATTTTTTTTTTTTTGCATAAGCGATTAGAGGTTGTAGCCGGTATTATCTTGCACACCCCATATTGAAGACAGTAGAGGTAGGCTGAGGATACAAGTACTATAGCGTAAGAGGTTTTTTAAAATGATATTCTTTGGAAACAAAATTTCTTATCTTAAGGAATGCATAGTTAGCATAGGATATATATTGCTAATAAGACCATTTATGTGTTCTTTTGCAGGAAAGCTGTCTCAAGGATAGCACCTAATAACTTGGCAGACGATAATGTTTTAATAAATTATATCTTTTGCTCTTACATTTAGTTGAAGAGGGTTCTTTGATTTGTTATTACTATTTTTTTTGTTTTTTGTAGATTTAGGGGAGTCTGTTTGTTTGCCTCTACCATGTTATAATGTTTTTTAATTCATTAATTTACTTGTCGTCTAACGCATGTTTATATACGCGTCTGATATTAATGAATTCAGCTGTCATCCAGCCAAATTGAGAACTGATCTGACTGTGGCAATTTTTAAAGAGTCATTTTGTAATATATTAAAGAATAGTCGGCCCCAGTATGGAGCCCCTGAGGGACCGTGGGCGAAATTGAGGGCAAGGAGGATGGATGTGCCTCCTACACGAACAGTATTGAGTTCGGTCGATAAAGTAAACTGAAACCAATTTGTAGTGAGACCATTATGTACCAAGTGTTCTCTAATTTCCCTTAAGAGTAGGTTGTGTGGAACTATGATCGAATGCTTTCGAGATTCTAATAGTAACAAGTACCTGTTTGTTTTTCAATTTAGTGCTTCGTATAGTTTTTTCAGTAAGGAAATACCATTAGAGCATCCTCTGTGTTGCTGTTTTTGGTGAACCAAACTGATTTTGTGAGAGAGAAGCCCATTTTCATGGAAGTAATTAGTAAGTTGAGCATGGGACTAATTTTTCAAAGATTTTACCAGTGGTATGTAGGATTGAAATCGGACGAGAGTTTTTCGGAAAGGAGGTGTCAGAGCTCTTTGGGACTGTCGGTGACATAGTCAATTCTTTAATGTCAGTTGATAGTAATGTAATTCAATTGAGTTGTTATAAGGAGCGGCTAATATAGGTGAGATTTCTTTTTTATCAAGTGTTTGTATAATCCAGTTCGGGACACTCTCAAAGCCAGAAGCTTTATTCATGAGACCAAATTCTACTAACACACTCAACGTCAGTGTTGATAATCTTTCGAAGTGCAAAGTTCTGGCCTTCGGTGTCACTTAAATAATCGGCAACAGAATCTCCTCTGTTTTCTGGAACTTGCTGCGGCTGCTACAGGCTGCCCCTACGTAGTAAAGTAGAGTTATTCATTAACTATGGCGTTCTTGTTTGTAAGTATTTGTCATCACCTATTAATTCTTTTAAATTTTTTTTTGTTATTGTGACGTTTAAATGTCCGGTTAATAATGCCCCATTGCGAAGGTGGGTTGGATTGAGTCTGGTTGAAATTATCAACAAATAAAATAGCTTTGGATTTCCTTATTAGCTTTTTAAGTTTTTGTAGAGAGTATTCTGTGGAAATATTGCATCGGTTAGTCCCGCCCTTATATTTTAGCACTTTTAATGTAGATTGTGTTTTTGTCCTATTGAGGTTATAATAATAATAAAATATAATAATCAATTAATAATAATACATAATAATAATAATATCAATAATAATAATATTTTTTTATTATTATATTGATGTAATGATTTTGGAGGTTGTATATATATTAAAAGTATTTTCATTCTACAAAAGAAATTTTCTTTAATATTATGTCTGGGAATAAAAATAAAATATTTAATTTAATTAACAAAGAAACTTTCGTCCGTATACTTCGGTCATTTTCAAGGAATAGTACGATTTTTTAATTTTAACATTTCGATAATGTGCATTATGAATTAAGTGATAATAAATGAATAGCCGAATTAATATTTGAAAGAGTAAAAAATTTATAGAATAAGTTCCTATTTTCATTTACGATTATATTTAGGCAATATGACGCACTTTATATACTTTTATGTTTATTATTGTTTATGTTTCCCTTAAGAGCAAATGATTCCCCTACGCGCATCCGATAAAAATCATTCTAATCTTGTTTATGATGAAAAAGTTTTCTTTTATTTTTTATAGAATTTTTGTTATGTTCTTCTTTAAAAACTGTTGAAATACTTAATCGGCTTATACTGTGGCATTCTCCATCGTTAGTGGTAATTCGTTGTGTACCGGTATAAGAGGCGTTACATCCACTTTCAGAACACTGAAATCGGTACACAGCTTTACTACTTTCACAATTATTATTATTATTATTATTATTATTATTATTATTATTATTATTATTATTATTATTATTATTATTATTATTATTATTATTATTATTATTATTATTATTTTATTATATTTCCTAATTATTCTTATATTATTATTATTATTATTATATTATTATTATTATTGATTATTATCATTCATATTATTATCCTCCCTTTAGGATCCCTCAGACAGAGGGGTGGGAAAAGCAAACCTGCATCGGATCCGTGGCATGTATGAGCATTCCCGGATCATTAATATGTAAGCGAGCTACCATGGCCTTTTTAGTTCCTTCCTACCATACGCAAAAAACACAATGAGAGAATTCTCCCCCCCCCCTACAGGGTAATAATAATAATATCTCTTTCTTCATCTCATACCACGGGTTCCCAAAGATGGAGGTGGGGTGGGTAACTTGCACAGGAAACAGAATAGTTAAGTAAAAGAACATGACCTAAGTAAAAGTGAGAGCCCCCCCTCCCCATACCCTTAAGTGGGAGCCCGTCCCAGTCAAAATTCACCTTGAGCTACACACCCTGCGACAGACCCCATTGGTATCTAGTCTCGCCTCTGCTAAAATCATATTAATTCCATCAGAAACTCTTTTACTGACTCAATCCACTCTTTCGTTGCTCTCTCTCACCAGTTCAACTTGCAACATAGTCACCTCTATACATCCGCTTAATCAACCAACAATCATCCATTCTTTCCATATGACCAAACCATCTTAAATACACACTCAATCACGTCTTTCTTCATACCACACAGCTCCCTAAAACTCTCATCCCTTATTTTATCAATTCTTCTCACACCTAGCAAGCAACTATGATTATCAATCTGAACGAGACTGCACATTATCCATCTGAACAGCCTGCACCTTAAATCTACATCTCTTATACCACGCCATAGTTTGGCTACAATATATTAGCCATAACAACACACAGTCATGCAGAACCCTTGAGCATTTAAAGGCTTAGATTCCATGAATTCACTAAAGATTCCATTACACCATCCAACATGACCACACTGCAAAATATTCTCACCCATCACCATCACCTTACATCTCCATTTACTTACAAGCAGCAACTTTTTCACACCCTACCATACCCCTCTACCAATCCATTCAAACTTTTTAAAGAATCATCACACAAAACTAAATCATCTCCGGACACTATGTTGGGCACCCTTCACTCTCTTTCATATTCCATCAGTATAACCCCCTCCCCTGC
>JABUQX010010949.1:10000-23259 GCA_015478945.1 Trachelipus rathkii
CTTTTCACACCTAACACGGCCCTAAGACTACCTCTGAACAAATTGTACTTTAAATCTAAACCTCTTATTCCAGACGTACCACTACTAATACATTAACAGCAGGTAACCACCCTCATGTCAGACCCTGAGCACACTGATGACTTACTCCCTTTACGTCCGCAGGATTAATTTGTCACCAGCCATCCTTCCTACCATCACTGACTTTTCGCTAAAATAACTCTGCAATCATCCGTTCTTTTTTCATCCAACATATCCTAATTATTTAAACTCCGACACTTGCATCCAGCCTGCTCACCATCTATACCACTTCACATGAAAGGACTTGTCCTCACTCAAAACCAACCTTACTAATTATCTAACGATTTACTTTTAAACTTCCTCTTTCCTACACACCGGCCAAATTTCTCTACTAATCCTCAAACTCTCTTCAGATTTCGCCACACAAAACCAAATATCCTCATATAATAGGTATGGGAAACAATTACACTCTTTTTCCATTCTCGCATCATTCTAACACCATCCCCCTGCCACACCCCCACCTCTAGTTCTTTCATACCATCCACATACAAATTGAATAACCAAAAGAGACATAACACATCCTGCTCTACTTCCGCTATTAATATTAAACCAATATCTTTAAACGACACATTTTATTCTTACACACGCTCACTATCGCCATATATACTTTCTGATTCCATTCAGAAGCTTACCTCCAACACCATATATCACTAACACTGCCATAGAGCTTCCCCTATTAATCCTATCATAAGCCTGTTGAAAATCCATAAAACCTAAAATACAATTTATTCTTTTTCTCCCTCCTTTTCTCATTTGTTGTTTCAATGTAAAGATTTGATCCACACAATCGCTCTACGCACTTCTAAACGATTCCGCTTGTTCTTACACCATCAGTCCTTCAAGTCACTCGACGCACTCTTTGGCCAAAATACCAGCGTATATCTTCCATACAACAATAAACTTATTCCCCATAATTTCTACAGTTTACCTTCTCCTTTACCCCTTATATAAGGGTGCTATTACTACTCTCCTGCAATCCCTCGGAGCTATACCTTCCATAACGCTTTGTTAAACAACTTCCAAATCCAATCATCACCAACTATCTCCGTTCTTGATCATTTTCACCGGTATTTCATCTATACTGCAGATTTACCATTCTTCAACTTTCTCAACTTGCTTATTACCTCCGCCTATTTGCAAATCCAAAATACCTATTCTTCTTGCACAATCAAATCCACCACACATTCACTATCACCTCTTTCATTACTGCAATGTTATGCAGATTTTCGAAGTGTTCCCTACACACTCCCCTAACTTTCATTTCAACCTTACGTAAGCACCATCCCTTTCATTTATTCTAATCAGATTTCCCTTTTCTCAATTCCTTAACTTTTCGCGTTTCTTTCCAGAAGACCTTCCTATTCCCTTGTAAGTCCCATTTATCCTCTTTCCAAACTGTTCTTTACCTCTTTTTTTCCTTCTACGAATGACCTTTTATTATTGCATTTTTTCCTCCTTATATAATTCCAAACATCTTTCTTTGAAACCTCATCATTTGGCTTTTAGTACTTCCAACCACGCTTCTTTTTTGCTTTTAACTGCATCACCTTTTCATTCCACCACTCCCTGTTACCGTAATATACTTCCTACTTTAGCACATCACATACTTCTTTTGCACTGTAACTAACGCATTCCTTCATTTGCTCCAGATTTGTTCAGTTTAATTGATTTACTTGCGAGCGCTCCTAAATACTTATCCTTATTACTTGTCACTACTTCTCACTCTTATTCCACACACTTTCCTTACTTATTCACCTTTCTCTGCTCTTCCCATTCCAAGCCCCAACTAAATTAATTTTCCCCCACCAAAAAAACAATGCCTGATAATCCCATTCCTAACCCCCTCCTGATTTAACATCCAACACACTCTTCAACATCTCCTTCTTCACCAACACCAAATCAATCATACATTTCACTTCGATACCCATCCCTACATACACCAACTCTAGTATACTTATGATACTCTTGTGTTAGAAGAAAGTATTACTTACACCACATACTTCTTGCCTCACAGAAATCAATCACCTTCTACCATTCTCATTTTCTCCCGCCACCCCAAAGCTACCTGTTATACATCCCTTTTTGAATCACCTATCCAAGCCATTTAGGTCACACAACACAATCAATTCCGAAGCTCCTACTTCACCCCATGCCAAAAAATCATTCAGATGTATCCCAGAAAATCGCACTCTCTCAACCTTACCTCAGATGGACATATGTCACAACCACACATCTTGACCTTTTCAAACTTAATTTAACTATTAGAATTTAGTACTCACACACAAAAAATCTAACATAGCTCTATACCACAAGTCACTCATCCAGAATTGCAACCCTCCTTCCCCCCTCTCATTCCTTTCCACACCAGCAATAAACACATTTCACACCACCAGATCATTTGCAACAGTTTTCCCTTCAATCTTTGTTTCAGTCAACGCTAGCAAATCAATATTTGCCCTTTCCTAAATTTACATCATCACTCTCTCTTTCCCTCTTCTCCTCAAAATTTATTCTTCTGACATTTCATGTACCCAATACGATTCATACATTTTCGCCGAAGATAGAAGGGCGCTTACTGCGATGCACGACCTTCTCTGAGCAATGCATTAGCATTCCTGGCAAAAGATAAGTGGTAGTGGACAGCCAACCCAACTACCATATATATATATATATATATATATAGTTAATAAAATATCTGTTATATATATATATATAATATATATTATATATATATATATATATATATATATATATATATATATATATATATATATATATATATATATATATATAAGGAAAAGGCCCGGAAAAGGATCCTCTAAATTAAACAGATGGACCCAGTGATCCATCGTTACAGGACAATTAATACCAAACATCCTTAACGTAAGTAAATGATTATAAAGATGATCTGGATCTTCCCCAAGTGTCTTAAAATCAGATCTCAAGAGTTGTTACAGGTTGCCTGAAAGAGCAGAAAATAACGAGTGCTTCTAACTTGACAGACGAATGAGTACCCTAATAAGTTTGTCACCAGGGCTGATGCAAATGTTACATTTGACTGAGCCACTATAACGGGCGGAGAACTGTTAAGCCAACGGAAAATTTTATCAAAACCGGTGTAATTACTGACCATGAAAGCATAAGTACCAAAATATATCTTTCTAGTGCATTGAATAGTTATGCATGACTTAGTAGCAGCAATCTTGTAGGCAATTAATATAAAGGTCATTTTCTTATACTAAGCGAAGATTTTTTCTTTTCTATGTCCATCTGAGTGCATTCAGGCGACTATCAGGTGGCTGATGGTAATCTTGAAGTTGATGAACGAAGGATATGCGCTTCCATGTCTGACTGATAAAACCACTAATAAGAAAAATGTAAAAACTAATCCTGAGTTGGAAAGATGTTTAGAGATGGTACTACAGGCATTCCGGTTGAACTGTAATAAAGAGGCCCAACCTACTCGTTAAAACCTCCAACTGATGTATGGATTGGGAGTCAGTGCCAGAAATATTTCATTGAGGGAAGTAGGGTACTGATCTCTACAGCATAAAAAGTCAAATAGAGATCATCAGAAATGATAAAAAAAAGTACAAAGAACGCCAGGTAACATAAAAGTAAGATGAACTATGTTGATAGAGACACTTACTATAAAAAATAGACAAAAATGTAATCTTTATTAGTAAAAAGTTGTGAAAAATATTTTCCCTTTTGATTTTGAATTAAACATACAAACAGCACCAGGGATAATTACTAATTAGTATACAAACTGTATAGGAAGTACAGTTTATACTAACTGTATATAATTATCAAATTTAATAACCCTTTAAATGCTTCAACTTAACAGAAATAAAACTAACCAAGAAATTAAACCAAAAAAAATATATTACAAATAATTCTGTAACAACATACATTCATAAAACTAAAAAACATGCTTAACGGTAAGTGGTTTTGAAACTCTTCCTAATGGCGACACCCTCCCTTAATTCAGGTTTACCAAAAGCCCCCTATGTTAAATTCAAATTATTTTTTCTTTTAAAAATTAGTTACACTTATTTTATTTGATCAAGAATTTTTTTTTCTTTTTTTTTGTACGTAATTTCGTGAGTGTGTGTGAGTGCGCGAGTGTTTTAAACTTTCTGGATTATTCATTTTTAGATATTTACTGTACATAGGGTTTTAGCGTTTAAAAATTTCAGGAGTTTAAAATTTAGGCTTTTGCGTGCGAATAATTTTTTCTCATTTTCCTTTGGTTTTTGTCTGTTTGTTTCGTCTTTTTTTTTTCTTTTTTTTTTGAGTTTAGTAGGTGCCTATGTAAACATAAATACTCCTATACACGTCTCGAGAATCTCGAATCTCCTAACTCTATTGTTCTGTGGCTTAAAATCTTTCTTCGTTTTTTTACTACAATAATCTTGTGCTTCTTCTACTGTTCTCCTAACATAAAGATTTTCATGCATTTTTTTTGATTACCTTACTAACTTCTCACGAAACTGTCATATCTTCTCATACGAAATACTGAGGTCCTCTATTTAGGGGATTTCAATTTGTGAACACAACACTGAATGGATGGGTTCCTCTCATACTGATTTAGGTGGGGGAGGAAAGTCAGAATTATTCAGTAATTCTCAACGATCTTGGGCAACTAATTAAAAGACCTACACACATTCGCGGATCGGTCCCAACCAATTCTTGAACACACTTGACCTACTTGAGATATGTCAACTAGTCCTTCTCTCTATAAGTACAAATACACCACCTTCGCTCTCGGTATATCTGTGCAGAATTGTTATATCTCTTATTTTAATACTTTCTCTCCAACAGCTCCCATCCTGCCTATGCGGTTTTTCTGGCACTTTTGATCTGAGATAATTTCTATGTATATGCCCTCCGTTTGGATTTATTCTTGAATAAATTTTCCAAAAATCTTTTTTTTGAAAATTTTAAAAAAAATTTCTTTTTGAGTATACAAAAAAATTTATCTAAGTAAAAAAGATGCTCTTGCCCAATTGTACAAGCCCTGAAAATTTGATGTTGATCGGATGAGTAGAAAAAAAAATATTTCAATTTTTCACTTTTCAAATTAAAAAAAAATGGGTTTGGAAATTGGACAACGCTGAGCACAAAACTCAAAAAAAAAATGTACTTCTGTATTATTGTAGGTAATGGACCAATCTTTGCATATTTCAAGCTAAAAAATTTGAAAATGTTCTATGTAATTATTGTAGGTAATGGACCAATCTATGCATATTTCAAGTTTTGAAGTCATTTCCCAAAAAAATTTCCTTGAAATTTGATATGAAAATTGTCAAAACATTGATTTTGAAAAGATTTAGAGGATGAAGGAGTGACCTGAAGTCACAGAAAAACACCAAAACAACGTTTTAGACATCAGAAAAAAAGCTACCTTTGTTTAATATAGTCAAAATCGGCTGAAAATTCGAATTTTATGTCCATTTTTAAGGGTGGGGCTGAAAATGGGGACAGCCCGCAAGCCAAATATTGATCTTCCCCTTATCCGTGCTTTTGATAGGGTAGAGTCAAAGGCCAAAAGGCTTTATAATATCCTGTTACTTCTAGTTCCGTTGACGCTCATCATCTTTGCGGCGGCGATGTTGGTGCTTTATCTCTTTTTCTATAGGTACAGTAGCCGGCAAGTTGCTCGAGGGACTCCACTATCGCGTACCAGCATCACCTTTAACGACGCCCTCGTAGCACAAAAGGTGCTGTGTCGGCACATGAGTTTTGTGTTGATATTAGAAACTCCAGACTAGTTCGCTGCGGTGCTTCCTTCTTTCCTGCCACCTCTGTTCTTCTGGAATTCTCTTCCATATTCTGTTTTTCCTACTCAATTTAATCTCCCTCACTTTAAAATCTGCGTCTGTGCTCATCTGCGTAATTTGCGGTGACAACTGTAAAAAAAATTAAATAATAAAAGTAATTCAAAAGGAATTTATTAAGCTAGCTGAAACCCACAAGAATGGCATCTCCGACGGTGAACCCTTCTAGAATGAATTAAATAGCATTAACCGAGGAGCTTGCTCGCGTGACAAAAAAAAGATTCAGAAGTGGAAGCCGCCTTATCAGCAACCCCTGGCAACAGCAACAGCATATTGACGATGGTGGCTTTTCAGCAATAAATCTACTGAAGATGAAGAGGTCTGGATATGTTAGACTTTGATAAGTTCATGGTCGAAATTGCATTGACATCTGATTCACCTTCAAAGGAATCAATCACACCAAGGAACCTATTCGAAAAAACTGAGAGACAGTCATCGAGGAGCAAAGAATGATTCAAATTTTGATTTATGAAGAGGAGATGAGGCCAGAGCGAAAACATGGATGATGCTGCTACAGAAGAGAATCCTTTCTGTGGTGGCATGAAAATGGGCCAAGTTTCCATTATTATCTTTGCTTGCAAGAAAATAATTATCACCTCCTCATCAGTCGAGAGCGAGCGTATTTTTAGTGTAGGTGGGAATGTAAACAACCCAAAAAGAAACAGGCTCTGGTCAGATACTAGTGAAAGCTTAAATGTTTTTGCATCACATTTGAGAATTTTTGAATTTGAGTATTGAATGATATCTAACTTTATCTTAAGGAGTATATTTATTATTATGTCATGTTTGATTAATAGCGTTTTTTTATTTCGTCTTCTTCAGCTGATTAATTGGTCTCTACTTTCATTATTTTTTTTCTTTATATGTAGCTATTAAAGAATCTTCTTGTAAATTTTAACATGTTAAAATATAAAGCTAGTAGCTAAACTTTGTTAATACTTACTGAAAATGGAAATGGAATATTTTTTGAAATAAACACAAACATAAAAAGTTATTTATATTATATTATTCATTTATTCGCTTAAAGATACTATTTTAAATTATAAAATAAATATAGCTTGGGCACTACCAAATATGAAAATAAAGTGAATAAGTATTGGTTTACAATGTCACAGGGAATGGCTTATGCCTGAGTGCCTAGCAGTACCAAATGTTTTAATCTTATTACTGTGTATTTATATATTAATTAAAGGTATCGGTATCGGTATCGGCACTAACAAAATAGAGTATCGGTATCGGCCTCTTTTTTGGTATCGGTACATCTAACTATTTAAACTGTATCAATTATAAATTTAATAACCCTTTAAAAGCTTCAACTTAACAGAAAAAAAACTAACCAAGAAATTAAAAAAAAAAATATATTACAAATAATTCTGTAACAAACATACATTCATAAAACTAAAAAACATGCTTAACGGTAAGTGGTTTTGAAACTCTTCCTAATGGCGACACCCTCCCTTAATTCAGGTTTACCAAAAGCCCCCTATGTTAAATTCTAATTATTTTTTCTTTTAAAAATCAGTTATTATTTTATTTGAACCAGGATGTTGCGGCACACACTTTGGGAACCACTGCGATATTAAACTATTATTATTATTCCATTAATAAGTCTCGAATAATTCTAAAGTAAAATTCCACGTACCAGACACCTCATCGCGAGTGAAATCATATATATGTGAAAAATGCATAATACAAATATCAGTCACTGTTCTCCAAACATTGTATAAAAGCGGGTCTGAAGCTCCAATCACAAATATTCGGAAATCTGAAGTGGTAAAAAAAAATAAGAAATGCAAATATTTTAAATATAAATAAAACAAAAGACGAAATAATTAAAAATTATCTGAATTAATAAATGATAAAAAATGATATCTAAATTATTTATTCTCAATATTATTTTTTTTTTAAATATTTACCTTTATAAAAAGGATTGTAGAAATTAACTTTGCGTATTGCTCCAGCAAGAAAATCGATCACCAATGGAGTCCCAAAAACCAAAGAGTCTTTCCAAAATTTGGTCAAAATTGTTTCTGGGGAGCTTACAAAATATTATTATATTATTATTATTATTATTATTATTATTATTATTATTATTATTATTATTATTATTATTATTATTATTGAATTTTTATCAATAATAATAATATTATTAGCTGAGAAAATTTCCCACTCAGTTGGAAAAGTTTGAAATAATTCACATCTAAAACCAGCGAAAGACCCTCAACCCTCCTCCAATCAATCCAATCTCAACTACTACGCACAATGTGTAAACTTCCTAGAAAAGCTTCATACTAACATAAAAACCAAATAACCCAAAACAAACATTTCCAGCACTACTTACAGCACAAACCACTCAACCACAACTACTTCCTCACAAAACATTCAACGCAATAATAAATAAGCTTAAATTTGAAGGCCCTTAACAAAACATACTTAATAGAACGACATAATAAAGCCTTGGAAACGTCCCGAGACACAATTAATTCCAAAAAACAGTAAAATCAATATCCAACTACTTAAAGAAATGGTGCACATAATTCCTTATTGGGGAGAACAGCCCACATCCACCAGATCAACAACAGAAATCACGTACAGGTAATATCAAAAATTGGCGTACCTCAAGGAGCAATCCTATCCCTACCTATTCAACTTATTCACAGCGACCTACCAAACCACAAACACACCACACAAATATAACAACCTATGCAGATGACATACCATAGCCACTACACACCAGAACCTAAACACAGCAATTCTTCTGACCCATAATATATCAACTAAATTCAAACTTGGCTAACTGACAAAAGAATGTCTGCAACACCTAGTATATCATCTATCACATTAATTACAACCAGACCGCCATTGGTATACCCACCCCAAATCTTCAATAAATAAACATAGCTATCCGACTAACAAAACTAAAAATTCTGTAGTACACTGGGCAACATCTAATCTTCACAAACACATTGAAACATAACAACATCACCAAATAGGGAAACTAACATACTAAAGAACCATAGCTGGCATTGACATCAATAACAATAAACAGATATCCATCAACAATCTACAAACAATATCATCCATCCACCACTAAATTACGCATCACCTATGTGGCACCTATTATTACAAGAGAAAACATGAGAAATTTCAAACCACCCAAAACAAGATACTCAGAATTATAACAGGAGACACAACTACCAACTCCAAAACACTTAACACGAAGAAACAAAAATATTATCCAATAGATAAACATATAGAAATGAAAAAGGCCACAGGTTCTCTATGCTAAAACACAAACCACCTCAATACCATTGGCTACACGGTGCACTGTCCAACCTTACTAACCACAGGTTAAAACAAACCTCCTTCTTCCCCAGTCTTATTATACAAATCCTAACCACATCCGGTTCCCACAAGGAGCACCATTATAACAAACAATACACACACTAACTGAAAATTAATTAAGAAACCGGCAACCAAACAATATACTAAAATGAATAATATAAACACATATAAATGTTTCATATACTTGTAAAAACCAATGCATCCTTTGGCCAAACAAGATGCGGCCACCGACGACCCAAGTGTCAACACAAGATTTAATTTAAGATTTAATTGCACCCAGCCACCCTTCACTGCCATTCACAACTTTTCTAATACACTCTGCATCCTCCGTTCCCTTTCATCCAACATATATCCTAAATATTTAAACTCAGACACTTGTTCCAGCTGTTCACTATCTAACATAACTTACTCTTATGTGCTTTACTTTAAATCCCTTTTACAACAGCCTGTCAATTCTTCCTAACATCTCTCAAAATCTTCAGGTTCGCCCAACAAACCAAATCATCAGCATATAATAGGTAGGGCACCGCTCAATCTCTTTCATTCTCCATCATTCTAAAACACCATTTCCTTCTCCCCCTTTAATTCTTTCCTAACCTCATCCATATACATTTGAATAACAAGGAGATATAACACATCCCTGCCTCACTCCACTTTTTAATATTAAACCAATCACTTTCGACTCCATTTATTCTTACACACGCTTCACTATCGTCATACTTACTTTTGATTCTATTCAAAACCTACCACCAACACATATATCACTAACCCTGCCATAGAGCTTCCTTATTAATCCTTCATACGCTGTTGCAAATCCATAATATATATATATAATATATATATATATATATGATATATAATATATATATATATATATATATAATATATATTTATATATATATATATATTATATATATATATTATATATATATATTTAAATTTCTATTTATCTTTATCTATATATAAATATCTAAAACATATATATATATTAAATTTGTATATTATATATTTATAATATATATATTATATATATATATATATATATATATATATATCTATATATATATAATATATTCTCCTTTTCATCTACCTTTTTTTTTCCCAAGATTGGGAGTAAGGTTGCGTTACTGCATCAGAAAAGAAAAGCAGTAGGGAAAATATGAAATCGAAAAGAAAGCCCAGCTTACCGCCCCTTTTTGTAGCATTAATTAGTAAGAACTCGTCGCCAGTCAGAAAATGCATCCTAGAGCTTCACGGGACACGCGACGGATCTCACTATGGTAAATCGTCAAGTGTACGGTTCATCCTGGCCCAGGTGGGCCACAATCATACCCCCTTACAACACCTGCACGCCATTTCTCCTATCATGCCACCTTTCTCTCGCCTTCTGCCAAACTCACTTCTCTCTCCTGGCAAACATTGCTTTACTGACTCAATCCACTTTTTCTTGCGGTCTCCAGCCGGTCTGGTCCACACACACTCACCACTATACAGGTGCTTATCTTAACCGACTATCATTCATTCTTTCCCCATGACCAAACCATCTCAAACATACTTTCATTTATTCTCTCGTTATTACGCCCTTTCTTCACACCACACAATCTCTAATACGTTTCATTCCTCATTTTATCAATTCTTCTCACTACTAAACGCCCCTAAGATTGTTCATATGAACACATTGAACTTTAAGATCTATACTTCTTATTCGAACAATAGTATTACTTTACAATAACACAGGTAACAACATTACCCTCATGCTAAACCCAAGCTCACTCCAGACTTAGTCCTTTCACATTCACCAACGATTTAATTGCACCAGCCACTTCACTGTCATTCACAACTTTCGCTACTCAAAAACACTTGCATCAATCCGTTCCCTTCTCATCCAACACATACCCTAAATATTTAAACTCAGAACACTTGTTCCAGCTTGCTCACCACAACATAACTTCACACTGAGGGCTATCCTCACTCACAACCATAACCTTACTCTTATCTACGTTTACTTTCAAACGCCCTCCTTTTACACCCTGCCAAAATCTCTCTACAATCTTCTCAAACTCTCTCAGAGATATATATATATATATATATATATATATAATATTTATATATATATATATATTATAAATATAATTATTCAAATAAACATTTTAAAAATTATAATAAAAATATTTTTAAAATTTAAATATATAATATATATATGTATATCAATATACCTTGATGGGCTAATGCACAGAGTGGATTGTCTTTGAAGCACTGTTTCTTTGTTTCATAATAAATACATAACTTCGAATACATCTTGGAAGGATGAAACATAGTCTCAAAACAGTTGTGTGCATACTGACAATTATCACCATCTAAACAGATTTTATTTTCGGAGATAAATTTGCAAACCGCAGGTCTGAAATTAAAAGTAAAGGTTGTTAGGTTAGGTTAGGTCTGAAATTAAAAGTAAAGTTTAACAGACATTTCCAGAGGTAAATATTTCTTATTAAGTGTGGAGGACTACTAAGGAACTTTCACTGAGGTCACATAGCATTCTGATGAAGTATTTCTCAAAATGCATTGTGAAGACAATGAAAGAGTGCTTAGTACATATGTAAATAACAATTTGGTTAACGGTTCGAGTATAACGGCTTGTGACAACTTTGCTGTGAACATTTTATTTTTATTGATGCTTACCAAATATTACACTGGTCAACATTTTTCTGGCATAAGGCTTTCTAACGGTTTTAACCATTTAAGGACCATCAGTACAAATTTGTTTCATTTCAAATAAATGCATTTTAAGCGAAAAATTAGGATCTAAAGGTGTGTTAAAAACTGGTATAATTATGTGCCATATCAGAAGGATTCGTTCAAACGAAACATTTAAAAATGTTCATTTGTTTTTATTTGGCATAAGTCAATATGGCATCAAGGTGAATACGTGCTGTGACATTTCGTATTTTTCAGATATTTTTTAGAACTTGCAGGTAAGTCAGTTTTATTCCTTACGGCACAGCCCTATTCTAGGAGGTGAACGTCTCTAGGTAATTTCTACCTAGGATCCGGACTAGGCATCGAACCAGGGCCCTTGCCTTTGCGACTCTGCCGCTCTACTAATTCAGCCACGGTAGAGCTTCATACGAGTAATTTAAAAATGTATTTTAGGTTGTATAGACAAAAGGCTATTATTTCCAAATGGCTACAAAATAGTCCAATTGTCAACTCTGACATAAAGTTTCATTTTTCTCAGAAATGAATGTGTCATGATTTTTTGCAAGGAAATCTCATTCCGTAGCGACATAATTGAAGAGGATGACATACCTAATAAGGATCACGAGGAGATATTTGAAATTAATTTTGGTAAGAAAAAGTTAAAATATTAAATAGATAAAATAAATTATTTACCACAACTATACGTAAGCCATTTCTAATTTAGGGTATATTTTTCATCGAGATTTTGCATCAATTATTTATACATTTTTGTAGTGGGTATTCAGTGGATGAAAGGAAGCACCAGTTCCCACTAAACACCCAGACACTTTTCCTAACCACAACTACCCCTAGCGCGCACACGACCGGGTGCTCAGAAATAATTGTGTTCAGCCAAATGGAAAAAGGGGTTGTAAAAGTTATTAAAATGCATCAGATATGAGACCGGGTGCTCGGAAATAATTGTGGTCAGCCAAATGGAAAAAGGGGTTGTAAAATTTATTAAAATGCATAGATGAGGCCACGCTCACCTTCTTAACATGATTGCAATTATAAAAAAAAATATTGTATAAGGAATACAATATGATTGGGTGAGTCCTTTATAACCTTTCCTAATAGTGAAAATATTATATACAATTTTAATTTTATCGAAAGGGTAAGAAAAGGATCGATCTCCTTATATAAATGATATTGGTAATATCATTTACGAGAAATGACCCTCGAGATATTGTATATAAAAAAATAATTTCTGTCAAATTGCTAAATATGAAACAAAAGATGGAAAAGAGAGTTACTTTG
>JABUQX010010950.1:0-20000 GCA_015478945.1 Trachelipus rathkii
TAATAATATAAGATATATATATCTCTCTCAAGTAAGAAAAAATATTATTATTAATTAACATAGATTTATAGCCTTAAATTATTATAATATATTAATATTATACTATATAATTTCATATCATATATATATATATATTTATTAAAAAGGTTTTTACAACTAATAATGTTCTGTATTATACAGTCAAATATTTTTTTTTATACCTGCTAGCATTTTAGCATAACACTTTGCATTTTAATTAAGTTCGGTACAATCAAAAACATATAAATTCAGTTTAATAGCTCCTCCAAAGATCTAGGTAGTTGTATCTCAATGTAATTAAGATAAGAAGTACTTATTTAACTATAATTAAGCTTTATAATATGTATATAATTAAATTATACTTAAATAATTATATATATAATTATTATTATATATAATATATACTATTATTATATATATAATTTAATATTCTATTAATATAATATTATATGAGTATATATATAATATATTATTATTAAATATATATTATGATATTATTAAATTTATAATATATCTATTAAATACGAGGTGTAATAATATATATATATAATTATATTATATTAATATATATTAAAGTATTATATATTATATATAAATTGATTATATTATATATAAATAATTATTATTAATATATATATTATAGTAATATATATTATTATAATATCCAGGTAATTATTACTATATATTATAATATATATATAATATATATAACGGTAATTAATTATATATATATATTTAATATATATATTAACTTATACTAATATATATTATATAATATAAATATTATATCTATATATATTATATTTAATATATAATTAAATTATATTTAAGTATTTACTATATTATTAAATATATATTTTTATCTATACTATTATTATATATTTAACTGTTAGTATATTAATAAAATATTATCTCATATATATATATCTACCGGTATATATATATATATATTTTATAATATATCTTATATAATATATATATATTAGATTAATATATATATATTATAACTTATAAATTTAATATCTAGTATTAATTTATGTTTTTTAAAATATTAAGGATAAATATCCTCAACTAGTGGCTACAAATGATAACTTATATCCTTGACATTATAAACTTAAAATATAACGTGATCTGTACTACAGGGGTAAAACTAATTATCATATATATTTAGTAGCTATTCATCTCACATAGTAAATATAATTATTATATGATCTTGGATATAGGGTCTGACATTTATTTTAATTCTAATTTATAGTAGTATTACTCTATATGCAATATAAATAGAATAAACAAAAAAAACTCTACATATATTAACTTACATATATAACTTCTCTTCTCGTAATTTTATATATCATGACATAGTTGTTATATGACAGTTCTTTTGCCTCTGCGTAAATAATTTTGCTCACTCTATTACACACCAATCATTCTATTAATCTAAAAATTATATATCCAGAAATTCATTACACTTACTCATATGTGCTTACAAAGATCAAATATATAAGTATAATAAAAAACTAGTATATAATAAATTAGTATACTATAGTGCCTTTAGTTGAAAACCACAGTATTTTATACAATATTAAATCTTAAACTGTTAATTATAATTAACTTATGTGAATAATATACTTTTTATTGCACAAACAGATGTAATATATTGTATATTCATTAATATATTGCGCCATTTAATTTCTTTGAATAATTAATCTTCATTCCGTAAGTATATTGTCCAATGACTACAATATAAAACCTTTATATGTATATATAGTTATCTCACAAAAGTATAATTTGAATATGTAAATTTTTAAAAACTTTTCTAAACTATTTTTTACCATATAATATCTACACAAAATTCTTTATCCTATATTAACATTTGAATATTGAAAATAAACACGGATCAACATCCCTCATTCATTTATAAAAATGACATATAATTTTTTTTTCTTTCGCTATCGGTCTCTCAATAATTCTCATAAAATTTTACGATAACCACTCGTCATTCATTTCCTACCAAATTCTATAAACTTTACTGAAATTTGACACTCAATCAATATTTAATTATATATTACCTATAAGGTTAATTATAATATATAAGTCCTATGCATAAAAAATGATAATTTGAAATATCACAAAATTGGCTTATTAATATTTATATATAATATTAATATATATATTAGTATATATATAATATATATATATATTATATATATTTATATATCTAAATATATAATTATAGTATATTATATATTATTTATATAATATGATTATTAATATATTACTAATATTATAATAATAATTATATAAATATACATATATATATATTAATAATATATTTTTTATATTATATATATATTAATATATTACTTTAATAATAATTTAACTATATTATATAATATATATATTCAATTATTACTGTATACATATAATTATATATATATTAGTTAAATTATATTATATATTTATATGAATTATATTTGAGTATTATAATATATATATATTATTAATATATAGGACGAGTTGAGGAAGGGGTGACATGGATCCACTTTTAGAGTAAACTTCTATCATCTCTGACTACATATTTATCTTCTAAATAATCATTTCACCTTAATCTCAAATGGAGACCTCTATATGTTAGGTCAAATTATATTCAAGCACACAACTAAATAATTAATAGTAATTCTACATTAAAATAGTTTATTAAATGTATTTAAATATAAAGCTTCATTTTTAGACTTACCTTGATAAAGGGTGGAATTGGGTCAGTCACTAATAGGTTAGGGTAGATAATTGAGGTACCATCTGTTTAGAGATTACCTCTATATATTTATAATATATAAATTTATAAATTTTTATATATATATATATTTTAAATTTTTAACTTAAGATTAAGATTTTAATATATGTATAATTGTTAATTATTATAATTAAATTTAGTAATTATAAATGATTAAAAAAATTATATATATAGTCATGTAAGTTCAGGATACACTTAAATTATTTCAGAAATTATATCAAAGTCGATATATTGGTATGGCTTCCTAAATATACAACTACTCTAATATTCGTGCTAGATGTGAATGTGACACAACATTTTTTTTGTAGAAATTACAGGAAATACATATTTTCTCCTTTTATTATTATAGGCAGGAATATGTTTTGTCTCCCTAGTTATTTAATTTAAAACCATAACAGATATATCAATAAAATAATAATAAAATAAAAAAAAAAAATCATATTATATCTGTTTATTTATATTAAATATTTAATCAAATTAACTAACAATAAGCTTACAGCGAATAGAGAGATTCACCATATTTTATTATCTCTAGCTGAGTAAATAAATATATATATAACATAAGATTATGAGGACTCCGCTCAAAATATTATTTCCAACTCTTTAGGGAAATTTAAATTTATAGAGAAAAGAGTGTTAATATTGTGAGACTTAACAATTCTACCATATTAGAGTAATTTTAACTATACTATATATAGAAAATCTAGAAGGGTCTCGTATTTAACGAGACCTTTTAAGGTTTCTCGATAACAAATAAATAAACTATTATCTCTATTAAAATTTGCTCTTTTGTCTCATAGTTTTAACTGTAAAAAGGAGAGTCTAAATACCCCAACGTATACTGAAAAAACATTAAATCCACCCCCTCAAAATGGGTTTATCTAATATTTTAATAACACAGCACCGATGGAGTATGTGAGAGTGAATGAGCTGCTCTCATCAGTTTTCTTTATCAAGTGGTAACTATCAAGTGGTAGAGCTTTATACTTTACCGTCTACGCCCTTGAAACCGGGGATGGGTTTCTCGTGACCTCCCGTCATCTCATATTAGTTGTGTATTTAAATGATGAGTTGTTTATAAGCGGGAGGTTCTATTCGCCCCCATCCCTACGGGTTATGTAATATAAACTGTTACTCTCACTATTGTGTTCCCGTTCGGGCGCTCATACTCGAGCCCTCACCTATGATTGTGCCGTTATAAATTGCAATTAATTTTTAATAGAAAGTCTTTTAATTTTTAACGAAGTGAAAATAAATTTTTGCATGTAATTTAAATATAGCCATATTCTATGACATCATTATTACTATATTATATATTTAATAACAATATAAATTTTGTTTTATTATTATTTATATTATATATTATAATTAGTTTTTAACATTTTCGGTTATGCTCAAATTTATCTTATAGGATTCGCAAAAATGTTATTCCGCCTTCGTCTGTAGTACTTATTAGGTAGTTTTATTATGAGAATATTTCTAAATTTTTTTTTTTTTTTTCTGTACATATATTTACGTTTTTGAATGTTTTTACTTATTAATTTTTTATTTAGGGCAATTCTCAGGGCAAATATTTGCGGTACCGTTTGATAGCAGGAACCGAACTTTCCATAATTTTTGTATTTTCCTGATTTTATTCTCTTAGAGAGTATTGTCATTATATTAAGTTTTTATGATAGATATATATAATATTTAGATTCGTATTGTATATCTGAAAAAGTCCTCTGTGGCGCATTAAGAATTTAGTATTACATTGTATTTATGTAGATTATACTAAATATTAAAGGATTAATATTTTTAGATGATCACCGATAAGTAATCCGTGAACCGGAGTATATTAGCCCTATCACCACTAGATAGTATTTTTTAATAATGAGTAGTGATGGGGCATTGGTCACAACTTCAATAATTTATCACTCACATCCCATAAAGTAATCCCTCATAAAATGATGATCGTTATATTTAAAATATAAACTATTAATTAAACGTCATTTTCTCATATTTTAACAATGGTCACTTTACATAATAATTATTCTTAGAGAAATTATGGTTCGAAAACGTAATAAAATGTTCGAGGTCTTGAGACATTCGTTTATTGTCACATAAACGTTAATAATAAAATAATCCGTTTGCGTTTGTTTTTTAGTTATAAAAAACTGGAGCTCGCCTCATAACGTAAGGTAAATTTTACCCTTATATATCATGGATTAAGGTATTGCTTAATTCTATTATTTTATTCTAGTAGTTATACAGATAATTAACTCTAAAATTCTTTTATTTTGGTATAGAGCGGCTTTTTTTACGATTTTTGACGTAATAATGTACTTTACTAAAAGATGTAAATACGCAATCGCTATGTTTCTTATTTATATACAAATATATGAACGTAAATTGATGAACGGTTTTAAATTGGTATATAAAATAATGGTATTCATAATACTTATTTAAGAAATGGGGTTATGAAAAACTATAATCTTAATACACTGCAAAAAAATGTCCTAACACATCTCTGGGACAAATGACAAAATTATCATAACAAAATTATCAACTTATTTCCCTTAAGGTAATATTCTCTCATTATAACTTCTTATTATGTCAATTCTCTATTACAGCAACTCATAAAGTTTCTTCTTTTAACGTTTGGATGAGCTAGTTTTTTACGATTTTGCTGGAATGTATTGTACAAAATATCAATCATTGCCAAGTGAATAGTGGATATCCTGAGACTGCCTGACAATTCAAACGAATTATTAATTAATATTACTATACAGAATTAGGAAATCTCTTTACCTGATTTGGGTATGGCGTTTATTCTATGAATATTTGGTTACGTAGCTGGCCTGTTTAGATCAAAATAAAACTTGAAAGGATATTTCCGTCATGTTGACTACAAACTGAGTAAAATAAGCATAAAAATCGAACTCATTTGTAAGCATATTTAAATAAGTTTAAAGGCAGAAGGTTACTATGAAGACATGAAACTGCTTAATAGGGTTCATGGACACCATATACAGCAGAGTTATCCCTTTGTATCCCTGCGTGTTATTATTTAAGTTGCGTAAGTGAGTGATAACCATTTGTATGTCATGTAAATAAAAATTTGTACAAGACCTGCAAGGTCAAAGGAAAGGAACTTTACTTACTAATATCATTATTGCTGTTAATAGTGTAATAAATTAATTTAAAACATTATATTTCGGACATCTTTTTATTTGTAAAATAGAGTATAATAATAAATTTAATTATGATAGAATTTCCAATATCTTTCGCTGCAAATATCATAACCTGGAACAGAGATTGCCTATACCTAAACATGTTATAATATATTTTTTTATATTAATAATAATAAATCAATTAATTATCTCTTGCTGATAAATGTAACTTCCACATAATTGCATTAATGTAAGTATTTATACTACGTGTTCAGTTTTGATATTACAGAAATTATGATATATTATAGGTAATGAAGAGATACAATATATTTTGACCTGTAATAAATGCAGTACTGACAAATTAAAGTAATAATTTATTACTATAGATTATCATCAGATTTTTAAATAACGTGTGGCTCTCAGTTAAAACAAAATTACATAATCAAAATTTTCAGAAATGTTTTAAATTAAATAGGTTATTAATATTAAAATAAATTATTAACTTAAAGATACAATAAAAAATACATTTTATTTTTACACAAAGTAGAAGATATATTTATTTACATATATACATATAGGCTAACTTTTTAGAGCTCTAACTGGTATATCTCTTAGAATTGCCATCAATGAATGGTTCACGAATAGTCCCCGTCGTGGATACCGAATTACCTATATACCCGTTTATACGGTACATATTATATATATATAGATATATTATATATATTTTATATATAGTAGGCGTACGATACTGACATGAGATAAGGCATAAAAATCATATATGCTGATACTGATAACGAACTTATAGCGTGGGTTATTATCTATAGATATATATAATATAGGTGAGTAAGTGGTTGCTACGAGTAAGTAGTAATTAATATATATATATATATTATATATTATATATTATATATTAGATATATAATATATATATTTATATATAGAATTATATAAATTTAATATTAAATATATATATATATTATATATATATAATTAATATATATATATATATATATATATATAGTATATATTATATTAATATATATATATATATATATATATAGTATATATAGTATATAGTATATATATTATATATATATATATATATATATATATAATAAGATAAATATATATATATATTAATATTAGTATATATATATATTATATATATTAATATTATATATATATATAATTGTAATACTCTAACTTTTTCGGGTATTACTTCACATTTCTCCATTCTACTCTCAGATTTTACTTATAACTATTGAGATTACGGTTATAATATAGTATAATCTATATTAATGACGACAGATTGATCAACCAAATATCACTATTTAATTACTCCATACTCAAAATATTCTGAAGATTTGAATTTATCAAGCAAAATAAATTGTTTTGGTAATATAATATTCTAATATATTCTAACTGATTATTTTTGGCCCCAATTCTATCAAATGGTTAAAGGTTCTGTACAGTTTTCATAGCTATTATAAGGCTAGTGTGCAACAATATGAATTATAATTTATAATTCGTAAACAAAGAATCAATTGCTAAATTAGATTATGTTTTTTGCTTTTATGAGTATGCATTTCTTTCCAATTTTGCTTCTCTTTGGAGTTCTTATTTCTGATAACACAGTAGTTCCTACAGCATAAACGGTTTGCCTTTAGCTATTATATATATATTATATATCATATACTTATTCCATATACAAGCTGGTTTCACAAAGTTTAAGTAAGGTAACAATATTTAAAGTTTTTATATTCCATATAATTAGTGCAATGAAATAGAAATTTAGGGATTTTTTTATATATTATAATTGTGTTAGGTTTATAGGGGTTCATGATACTACTAAACTTATCGATGATCAATATTTTTTCTTAATCAGAAGTAGAAACATTCGGGTTCGAAGTACATATAAAACTAACATAATAAAGTTCCATATCTTGAGTACTCAGTTATTGGGGTTCTGGGGATTTCCGTTACACTTAATCATTTAATAATTCAAGCTCTTTATTCTAGGAGTAATATTCAAGTTCTTTATTACATGATTGAAACGTGGAATTATTCCTTCAATTCTAAATATCAGTCAAAAAGTATTTATCATAAGAAACCTAAGGAATGAATCTGTATTTTATATTGACACCTTACCGATTACCTTAGTGTAACAGTAGACTTTAAGTTAAAAACATTAATTAAACAATTAATAATTCTTTCTCATTGTTGTGCAGTAAATACCTTAAAAAGGAAATATATGTATAAATAAGTATTAAAGTATTGGTTAAATATATATAAGTGGATTTATATTTCTTCATAACTGTAGAATTTTAAGTTAGTTGTAGATCATAAACCATAGTCTAATAAGTCATATATATTTTTTACTTTATAACTCTGTTTGTTAATTAAAGTTTACTATTGTCACAGTGGACACAATAATAAAACGAGTAATAATATATGCCAGAATACAAAAAATTAGAATAAAATAAAAATAAACTTAAAGTAAAATCAAAGATATTTTATAAATTTAAAGTTAATAGCTTTAATTGGGTACATTCATTTTAGTAATTATATAATACGACATATATATATATTAACAGAAAAATCTCTAAACGAATTACTACGTTATTATGGTACTGGTATTCGGCCGGTATTTGTATTTTAGATTAATAAACTTCCAAAGAAATTTGATGAGCTCTGATGTTAGATAAAAAGGTTATCAGTAGGTATATTGTTTTTACTTACGTGTTGAAATTTTTAAATTATTTTTTTCGTTACTTGCTTATTTTGTTTATACATTTATTTGTAAATCATATATGCTTAGTAGTAAGGATTGCAGCCAAAATGTTCACCGAATGGTGAATGTTGCTGAACTGTTTTTTTTTTCCTTTTGTTAATGGTCAGCATTTTGTCTTTCTCTTTTACATCAGTTTCATTAATTCCTTAATAGCTTACAATCTATATCATTTTAAATTCCCTTTAAAAAAAATAGTAATTGTCCCTTGGTTTAAACAATCTGAGCGTTTTATCATATTGATATTTCTCTATAAAATTTGATAATATAATTTGGTTATTCTTATACTTACATGTATATAATATTATTGAATTGCCAGAAAATGATACGGAAAATAAGTTAATTTATAGTTATGTTTGCATACTTTGGAAAATGCATAACCTTAAAGATATCGTAGTCTTACATCCTCTCTATATTCCTAAAATAAACCTAGTTTTATCTTACATTGTTAATTTAATTTTTCTGTCCGTGAGCGGCGGTTATTATAACCAATATAAAGGAGAAATATAATTTTTAAATTTAATTTTTTATTATTTTTATGTAATATTTTTTGTTGGTTTCCAAATAGGCTAGTTAAAGAAATCCCTTATTAATTAATTATGTGTTTCATGTGTGAGAGTGACACACTGTTTCTACCAAGACACCAGAAGAATCTTCAAGAGTGGCAGGATCGATTAAAGATGCAGACAATGCATTGAATAGTCTCACAATAGAGTAGCCCCTCCTCGTGGATGACGGTATTTGAAACCTACATGCGTGACCTTGCTGGTGATTTGTTGGAAATATATTTTGGCCGTTGAAGTTTGTTGGTATTATTCTAATAATATATTTAGTTAAAATTAATCTCATATTATTTTTCTCTCCTTTCAGAATTTACATATCTATTTTCAAAATTTTCAAACATTTTATTGAGTAGCACATCATATGTATGGTTTTACTGAAGAGGGCTTTTTGAACAGAGATACCTTTGTATTCTATTTTATTTTTTTTTTATGATTTTGTGTAACTTTAAATCGAGAATTTATGATTTTTGCGATATTACTCTCTATTCTTTATTGACTTTTTATGACGATTCTCAAAAACACTTTCCTCTACATCTTCTAAATAACCCAAACACTTACATTAAGAATTAATACTAATAATTTTGTATTATCTCTACTTAATTAACTCACTTATACCCTTTACAATCTCTTTTTCATAGTATAATTATACGAAAGTAATGGCTAAAGAAAGGGTTAACGGATTTAGGAGCCGGCTAGCGTACGGCGGAGAATAAAGTTATGTTTATATTCACTTTATCCATTATCCGTTTACCTCACTATAGTTATTACTACATAACAAATGCTCCATATACAATTTATACACATATAGGCTTGAGATGCGCAATTCATGTGAAACGGAATCTCAACTTATGTAGATAATAGATTATTCTCAAGTTCATAAAGTCATGATCGTATGCAACGGTCTCTCCTAAGAGCACACTTACTAGAAATTAACTTCTGTGACAACAATTGCTACATTGTTCTTCTGGCATGGTTAGTATTTGAACACCTCTAACTGATGGTATTTCCTTAGCACATTCACTAGTGTACCCTCTGTGCTGAAACTAATGAGCCCTTCATATTCGCACCTAGGCCGTAACATAAATCGGCGTAATTACGCGAGTCTTGGTTGTATCTTGCGAATTCCTCGGCTAGAATTATTACTGTTGGGATATAAATATCTTCGGCTATTGTATATTCTCGAACGCCATTACACAGCCCTAATCACGCGCTTCTACTTCTCGACAATTGGAGCCTGGGTTCGATTCTGAGACAATATCTTGTTATCTGTAGACGTGAGAACTACAGTTATGGCAACCGAGATTGACTCGATAAACATAAGTGACATCGACGTTATTGCTCTCGTATCACCGTCCACATACCTTTGTCAGAATTAATTCTTAGCTTTATTATCCATTCGAAAACCTGTGTCCCTTACAAATCTGGGATACTATTATATATATATGTCATATATATTATATATATATTTATATATATATATATATAATAGTATTAGTATAAATATAATTATATATATATTTATATATTATATATATATATAAGTATATATAAATATGGCGTAGGCGGGGGTACAAGGGGGGCAGGGAGCACTTGCCCCCTAAATCGTGGCGAAATAATAAATAAAAGAACCTTATATGTTAAACATACGATGTTTTTTAAGGTTGTAAATTTCCTATATTCTTTTTTTTTTTTTTTTTTTTACAATTTTCCGCCAAGTTTGACAATCATTCCAGCATGTATCCTTTTCCCGTAGCTGTTGTATTTTTTGAGATATGGGTTGTGGCTCTTCAGAGGCTGACCTATATACTAAATATATAATATATATATAATTATATTAACAAGATATATAGTATTATATATTATATATAATATTAGTATATATATAGATATATAGTATATATATTATAGTTATAAATATATCCTATAGATATAATTAGCTATTATTTAGTACTAATATATATATATATATATATTACGTATATATACTTAATAGTTTATATATATATATATAATATATATAGTATATATAATATATATATATATATATATATATAATATAGTATATTTAATAATATATAAGTATATATATTTACTATATATATATATGATATATTGATATAATATATATATAATATTATAATATATATTATTATATATATTATATATATTATTATATTATATTATATATATATATATATAAATATATAATAAGTACTAATATATATATATAGTATATATATATACTATATAGTATATATATATAATATCTATATATAGTACTTATACTTCCCTCACCAACGTGAATTAAAAACCTCCGAAGCCTCTCTCAACACAATTAACTTCAGCGAAGAAAACAACCCGCCGGGCCTTAACCACTCTACAAAATCGCTAACTCCTCAGAAAAATATATACTATGGCTCCCCGCATTGGTTCAGCACTGTCACATCCAAATGAAACAAATTACACAAAACACGGCAGCTTTATATAATCACTGGCCGATGTACTAAACAAACCCATGCCAGCATTGCATGACAGACACTATCCTTCCTACCCTACCCACTTAATTGAAGATGGTAGGGACACAATTTTTCCAGAAACCACCAACCCCAACCATCCATGCCACCAATACTCTCCACCCCCCCCCCGACATAGACTAAAATCCCTCCTCTCACACCAGCCAAATTTTAATGGACATGTAACAACATCCCCCTCACCACCCCCAAATAGGTTCTTGGCATCACCTTCATCCAGTCTCGCTGGAACAAACACTTATCTGGAACCGTCTCAGATACTTGTCTACGTATTGATCTCTGGACACCAAGTACCCTATCAGAAGTAATCACTGTCCAAGATAGAGACAAATTTACCCTCGCCCGGAGCATGATCAGCTTCACCGGTCGAATCTTCTGGCAATATACATTCCAGATTCAACAACCTTGACCAACGTGTCTTCCCCCATCTGCACTAGAATGTCGTATGATCCCAGGACAACAATATGGAGCATCCTCCTTCTGGAGTGGCCCGCTCGACGCAGCCCGTACCGGTCTTCGCTAATTCTCTCTTCTCGCTGAACGCGACGCCGAACGAGCGGGTGGCCGCGCTTTCTGGCAGGCGGGGGGCTCACTCCAATACAGGTGGGCCAGGGGGCCAGAAATTATAATATATGTATATATATATAATATTATATATAATAATATCAGTAATAATACTATTACTATATATATATTATATGTTATACAATTATTATTATTGAAGTATATATATATAATATATATATATATATATATATATAATATATACGTATTATATGCTTTATTATGATTTTTTTGAGAGTTGCAATAGCGAACTAAAAATTTGGGCATTCCCTCCGACAATTTTTTGGGGTTAGTCACTATGTTGTTGGAATGATTTAGGGATTTCCGCTAACTGCAATTCCCGCAACTTTTTTCAAACATCGCAATTTGAAATTCCGCAATTTTTTTTGGTAGTCCACAATTGAGGAATTGCTTACCGATTAACCGATGCACCTCTGATATATATATATAGTATATATAGTATATTATATAATTTATAGTATAATATATAGTATACTATTTTATAATTATATATATATATGATAATATATATATATATACACTATATATATATAATATATATTATATGATATGAGTATATATATATACTACTATACGTATATATTTATAGTATAATATATATATTATATCCCTATGTGTGGGGGAGAAAGAATTGGCCACATCGTATGTCCTGCGCGTGTCGTAAGAAGCCGCTAAGGACGGGGGTAGTTGGGTTGGCTGCCCAAACTACCACTATCTCTTGCTACGGATATGCTAATGCATGCCCGGAGATGGTCGTTGAATCGCAGTAAACGACCTTCTAATCTTCGGCGAAATTGTACGGAATCGTATGGGTACATGAATGTCAGAGGAATAAACGTGTGCTGAGGAGAAAAGAGAGAGGTGATGGATGTATTTGTTAGCAAAGGGCAAATGTTGACTTTTTTGCTCGCTGTGATAGAACAAAGGAAATGAAAGAAAAACGGTGAAATTAAGTGGTGTGGTGTGAAATGTATGCGTGCTGGTGTGGAATGAATTGAGAGAGGGAGGTAGAAGGAGTTGCTTTGATGAGGTGACCGCTTGTGGTAAATAAGCTATGAGTAAGAACTTTTGTGTTGTGAGTCCCTAGAATCTAATGGTTAATTTAGTTTTGAAAAGGTCAAGGTTTTGTGTTGTAGGACGCTATGGTCCTTCTCGATGGAAACGTTGAAGAGGAGTACGATTTTTTGGGATAGATCTGAATAGGCTGGATGGGCGGAGTAGGGGGCAGGCTCAGATTGATAGTTGTTTGTGGGGACCAGAATAGGTTTGTGACTAGGTTGATCAAAAATGGGGAGTGGTAATAGAAAGTGTCTTTTGAGGTGGCGGGAGAAAATGGAGAATGGTAGGCGGTTAAGATGATATGGATCTTTCTTCTGGCTGAAAGACGTGAAGAGGTTTTCACGATTGTGTAAAGCACTAACATTACCACAAATCATCCTCCTTGTTCTTTAAACTTCACACACCAACGACACAAAATCATCAGACTTTTTCACTTCGATACCATCTCTACCTAGATCAACCAACTCTGAGTATAGACTCAGAATATCTGAAAAAAGAAGAAAGTATTCCATTAACATGTTATTAACCAAGAGTTTAGTGTAAGGAATAGCCCATACCGATGCGCTGTCTTCACAGGAAGAGTAAGATGAAGATCAACTAGTCCACTGTATCCTCAGATTTGTGCTCTAGTTTCTCTCCGCGCCACCGAAGAAGGCAGCCTAACAACGCACCTGAATTGATAAATGTGCTTTGGTCCACCTTAATTAATCTTTTTTCTAGTGGAAAGGGTCTAGTCGTATGTCCCGCAAATCAATGGGTCTGAGTTTCTCCCAAAACTACGGCATATCCAATATTATCATGAAGTTCTTCTCCTTTATCCTGTAAAAACCAATTAAGCTATTTTAGTGGGGGCACTAGTGGATGGTAGAGGAAGGTGATCCGGAAAGAGAGATATAGATTAAAGAGAAGTGAGAAGTTAAGGTGAGCAAGGCAATAAGGAGTAAGTAATAGTAAAGAGCAGATAGGGCTGAATATCGGTTGAACTGTGAACGGAGTCTGATAGCTGAACAAGCAGTCTGGGCAGTCAAAATTAACAGGAATTGACTTCAATCTAAAATTCTAGTGTAGATGCTCCATCTCAAGAGCGGTAGTGCTGTGTCAGAGTAGTGCTGGAACAAATGTAGGGTAAAGCTAAAAGCGAATTGTCTCATCTACTTGACAGTCGTAATGGTCCATAGGAAAACTGAAGTATAAATGCATTAGATCTGATGACTACAATTAGCAGGTTCTGGCTCCATACACAACGACGTAAAAACAGCAAGCGTGGAATGTCAATTGATCACCTATAACTTGAAATACGACAAATGATGGGAAGTTTTAAAAAAGAAAAGATTGCTTTGGAATTCATTCGACAAATAAGTTGGGGAAGAAAAACAATAGACACTATTTCCATTCTACGACCACAGTCGTGGCATTTCACGTAGGAGAAACACAAAGAGTAAATGACAATGTTTGGAAGGAGGATGATATCAGAGGACTATATCACAGGGACATAACAGGCAACGACTGCTTTCATGGGAAGCGGACCAAACATTTGCCGAGCAAAACGTGTTAAACAATGAGATGAGCAATACAGAGGGAATTACATGCTCATGAAACTGTATATTCTTGATAGATCTAGTTCTTGTTGGAGGTGGGTGTTCGCATGCGCTCAAACAGCGGGTGTAAACATGACTCAGAAATCAATGGATTGTGTAGTTGCGGGCCCGGGAGTGCTGTGACAGTAACCAAACTTCTACGAAAAGTCCTAGCTACCCAGCACTATTCTCTACTCCTCATGTTCTCAATGACTCAACATTGAGATATTCCGCTCTCGTTGACATATTGCACAATGTAGCCATAAAAAGCTGGTTGGTCTTTGTTGATACACTGTTGGCGAAGACTTTAAAGGAGGTGACAGTATGACGGGGCTAGGTGATTCATGGGGAAGTGAGGTACCTTTCTTCTTAGCTAGAGGACAGTGCATGCATTCTAGCAGAGATTGAGGGATGTTAGAGGTAGCAAGTCCAAGGCAAGTCTTAACACGTGCGCAGAACGAGTTCCGCAGATTTAGGTTAACAGGGCTTCTTGACGACATCGATCGGCAGGCTAAGTGATCATACGCAATGCCGGGCAAGTTCTTTCTGATTGTAATCCATTCTCCACACAGATTAGGAACAGTGATTAGATTATCGCTACAATATAGAGCGATTTAGAGGCGAAGATTGGTAGATTATTTGAATATGGAATTTATGGTAATAAAGTTTTGAATTAGTATAATAATAAATATGGGTTATTACTGGAGGTATGTATATAGTTCCAATGAGGTATTTAGGAAGGTAGATATAGCTACTAGGTAATAGGTATATATAAGTATATTATATATATATATATTCCCTTATATTATATTAAGTATGCGTATATGAGGAGACTATAAGGGGATAAACTCTAGTTAGATATACTATTAGGGGATATAATAGTTTATTGATGATGTTATCTGATAGGTGAGAACGGTTATTATATATTATATATATATATATATGCAGAGGTGGGCCTTCTGCGAAATTTTGTCCCGCAATTCTCGGCAATTTTGGTGGGGTCTATCCACTAAATAATGGGGTTGGTAAATTTCAGAAGTGCTGTCGGGCGGTAGATCTAGATAGGGACTTGGTGGTCCGAAAGAAAAGGGGTGTCGTTTGAGCGGAGGTAAGAAGGATTTGGGCTAGGATTTAGCGGGAATCCCTATAATCAAACATTCACCACTCTATATTTACAATTGGCATAGGGACAACACTAACTGCCAATATAGAAGAAATGATGGGAAAGAGCAAGAATAAAATTAATATATTTTTTTAGAGGTTTCGTCTTTATTGTGGACCCTTTTTCTAACAAAAATCGAAATCATAGAGTACTGTATGAATAGATGTGTATATAGGGAATAGGCGCTTTATTATGGAAGAGTATTAAGATGTATTATATATATGGTTATTTAGTTATAGGTATATTGGTAAGGTTATATTAATATACTCTCTGAATAATTGAGATAATCAAATAAGTTATGATATGACGATAGGTGATATATTAGCGTCTTATTGATTAATAATTAATGGTAGTCTATATGGCTGTATTTGGTTATGGAATTAATTAGGGAAGTGAGACATGGGTTGTGTATTTAAATTGTACTATTCTCCTTGTGATTATATTCAAATATTAGTTAGTTGTAATAAATTGAGATATTGAGGGTTTATGAAGAATTCGAAGGTGGGAGTATTTTATTCTGGGCCTGGGCATCGGCAAGGACCATTAATTGGAGGCGTGCCCACCGCGCGTGGTCCTCACTAAGAAAGATGCAGGCTGTGACACCGCTCTCGGGCGGTGATTTGCACGCACGTACGGAGAACGTAGGAGAAGTATGAGCGGAAGTGGCACGGTCACCGTGACTGAGCGATCGATTAGAAGGGCGGGAGCAGTCCAGAGGATGCGGGGTGATCGCATGGTTTTCTGCTGATGTTGCAGAATTCTTGGAAGTGCGCCTTGGATTTGCAGGAACGATATTGTTGGCAGGGTATGGAGAGGTGGAAAGCACGTTTGGCTCAGAGGTTGGTGTAATATCTGAGTATATATATATCTAGGAATGGGCGGTCTTGAAAGATAAAGAATTTCTAGAGTACGAGAGAGTTAGAGGGTTATGTGGTATGTGAGTGAGCGACCCTGAGTTCCTGCAAGTTGGTGACAGCTTCCGGACTGGCTTCAGAGAGGGTGGTGATTTTTTGGTCTGCTTAGCTGGCTCTGGATCACATGATGTGTACTGAGTTTTAGAAATTATTCTCTTAGGGGTATCGGTGGGTGGTTGGATGAGAGGGATAGCTTTGGTTATGGAGAATGCTGAGTGAGTAGGGTGGTTGAGGTAATTTTTGTGGATAGTATGATTGGTCAGGAATACGGTTGCTGGTTGCGGAAGTTAAAGGTCGTTGGTGAGATGGTAAAGGGAGAACTCTTGGTGGCGCTAGATGTCTTACATGAGGTTTAATGTTGGTTGAGGTAAGATATGTGTTAGTTGTATGTGTGATGTTTAGAAGTACTGGGATGTATGGTGGACTGGTATAATGTGGAGAAGTGAAGTAACTCCCCAGCTTGTTGGGGGGATCGTAAAGTCAAGTGTGTATGCGAGGGGATAGTTGACAATGGAATGCATCATTTATAAATGTTTTAGGTGGGGGCTGGCATGTGACTAGGGGAGGGAGGCTTGAAGAAGAATTATATAAAAATGCAGGAATTTAGAACGGTATCTAGAAGTAGGTTGTTTGTCGGGGGGTGGTGAGAGGAAGCGGAGGGGGTGTGGTTTGTGAAAGAATGTAGAAAGTAATTAATCAGGTGGGAAAGTGGTGGGTTATGGTGGTGTGAGCGCGTAGATAGGGTTGGTCCATTGTTTTTGGATAAGGCATTATGTAATGTCGGAGAATTGTTGGTTTAGATCCGCTCGGACGGTCCATACCTGTCATTAGTGGTAGGGGTGGTGGGAACAGGAGTGGGATAGTTGGTGGTGTCAATCGTCAAGCATGCCGAGAATGCCGGCTGGCGTAGACGCTGGGGAGGAGGAATAGTGGATTGGAGTCGGTGAATTTTGTCGAACAAATGTCGGTCCTAAGTGGAGAGGAAATATGTTTTGCAGTTTGGCAGCCAGGTGGAATTTATTAAGAATTAAGAGATGACGGTGCAGTGATAAGGGTAGAGTAATTTTGGTGTCGCGGGTTTTGTATGGAGTCGTTTGGTGTCTATATGGGTTGTTGTGGATCCTGTGACGTTGCTGGGAACCATGACCTGGGGCCAGGGGCATGGAAGGGGGCAAGGCCCTGTAGCCATTTGACAGAGATTTTTACCTATAATGTTGTGGGGTCCTGCTCTGCGGGAGGTCCACGATGATTTGTCTCTAGGTGTGGATTTTTCTGTCTTCGGTCGACTAGGAGCTCATTGGGTGCGTAATCAGGGCCGGGGTAAGTTAGGTGTGTGATGTGGCATGAGGGGCTCTGGTAAGCTGGCTCGGGCCTTTGACAGGTTTTTCGTTGTAGGCTGTTTGGTGGATCGATGGAGTGCTTGTTCTTTCCGGAGGGTCTCTGCTTGACTATATTCTACTTTCCTGTTGTTTCCGGAGGAGGTTTGATCTTTAGTTAAGCTAGACACAGATTGACCTATATATATATATATATAATATTATATACTATATGATAATATATTCTATATATTATAGCCCTATATATATATTAATATATATTTATAATATTTACTATTTTGGGAGTAGCAAAAATTAAAATTAGTAAGAAAAGAAAGAAACTAGATGTATAAATTTATATGAATTACTTTAATACTATATATTATATTAGTATATTATATTAATATCTATTTATTATATTATAATTTATATATCTCATATATATATATATATATATACTATATATTAATTTAACTAAAAATATATATATATAATAATATATATTATAATCTTATATATTATAGTAATATTATTTATAATATATATATATTTAATATGATTTTATTAATCATTATTTATTAATATAATATATATTAAGATAAAGAATATTTGATTAAATATATTTAGTATATAAATATAATATATATTATTAATATATAATATAGTTATATAATATATTATATATAATATATATATAGTATATTAATTATATATATATCAGGTATATAATATAGTATATATATTAATATTATTTATATTAATGTATATAATAGTATAATATATATATATTATATATAATTATATTATAATCATATATAATTAATATATATATATACTATATATATTAATTATATATTATATATAGGTTCGAGCCTCATAGAATAGAGTCACCACAATCCACTATCTTACAAATAAACTACAACACTCTATTCTTTGTTGAGTAAAAGGAATATCAAGTCTTGGTTTTCATGAATTGTATGTTCACCCAGTCAAATTTTAAGTCATGGCGTGTATAAAAATGTCAAAAAAAACTTATTAGAAATCAACAGAAAAAGATTCATATTTATCTTAGCTAGTTGGTTATATAACTTTGTTGAGAACAAACTCACTCTTGAAAAAGGAAACTTTTTTTTTATATTATTCTTGTTTTAATTTTTTACCGCAAATTAATATCGATGTTTATCAAACTTGCAGTCAACAGGAAAGCTTTTCTACTAGTTGTTTTTGCAAACTTACCTGAGGAATTTTATTTTAAAGCTTATCAAACTTGCAGCAAAGGTATATGCTGCCTAGAAAAGTGTATAAAGATCTTGAATATTCTTAAAACGAAGTAACTCACGAATCAAAGTTATCAAATCCAAATTTAGAACTGAAGCTCGCTACAGTGAGTTTTCTGTCCTAATATTTCAGCATTTAATTTTTGCCGCATCGAACCTGAATGGTCACTTGATGTAAACAAACATAGGGGACTTAAGCCAAGATTTTCGTTTTGAACGCACTAGTTATGGTCTTGCATTAATATCGACTTACCCAAATTGTTA
>JABUQX010010950.1:25000-42219 GCA_015478945.1 Trachelipus rathkii
AATATAATTATATTCTTCTTTCCCTCATTTTCTCAATCATTCTTTTCAATGTAAAGGATTTGATCCAACATCCCTACCACTCCTAAACGCACCTTGTCTTCACTCAATCAGTCCCTCATTCACTCGACGCACTCTTTCGAGCAAAATACCAGCCAGCATATTCCTTCCCTACAACACTCAATAAACTTATTCCCGTATAATTTCTACAGTTCCCCCTTATACAAGCTCTACTATTACGCTCTCCTCAATCCCTTGGAACTATACCCTCATAAACGCTCTATTACACAACTTCCAAATCCAATCAATCCCAATCTCGCCTCCGTTTTTGATCATTTCACTATTAATTTCATCTATACACCTGCAGATTTACATTCTTCAACTTCTCTCCCATTACCTCCCTCCTTATTAATAATCCTCATCCCCCAAAATACCTATTCCTTCTTGCACCAATCAAACCCACACACACTTTCACTAACACCTCATCATTACTGTTAATCTGTGCAGATTTTCGAAGTGTTCTTTCACCACTCCCTCACATCCATTTCATCCATTACAAAAGCACCATCCTCTATTCATTGCATTCAAGCAGATTCCCCCTTATTCTCATTCTTAAAACCTTGCTCGCTTCCTTCCAGAAGAGACTTCCTGATTTCCTTGCTCTCTGTCCTCATTCATGTGCCTCCTTCCCAAACCTGTTCATTTACCTGCTTGTTTTTGCTACGCTATACACCTTAGTATTTCCTTTTTTTCCTCCTATAATAATACAAAATATATATATATATATATATATATATATATTATATTTCTATATATATATATATATTTATATAATATATATATATTATATATATATATACTATAATAAATATACGTATAATAATACTTATATATATATATTATGTGGTAATATATATAATATCTATATATTATATATACTATATATATATTCATAATATATATATAATATTATATATATACTATATTATATATATATATATATAAAATTGGCTAAATATCATACGATTATTAGGTAGTTTCTATAGTTGGGCTGGGATTTTCATTTATTTCACTTTCTACTTTAACCTCCACCTCAGTTGATTTCTTATCAGTATCTATTATAACTTCCGTTTGTAAATCTACCGTGCTACTAGTGCTACTATCATGGTTTGCTGTGTCACTACTTTCAGGGATTGAGTTCTCAGTGATGTGCTGCTCTCCGTTTACCGTCGAAGTCTTATTAGGTTCTGAATTGTCTAAATTTTCTTCGCTATCTTCATTGATCTTTGAATAGTCCGCTTCCACTCTAACGTCAGAACTAATTTCGCTATCTTGTGTTTCCAACCGCCCTGGAGATTCATTTATGTCTGAAGATGCATCTAATGGATTCTCTTCAGCAGATTCTGAAGGGCTAACAGGATTTACTATTTCCTCCGAAGACGAAACACTTTCCTCTAAATAAACTCCTTCAGAAGTATCCTGATTCTCCTGATTGAGGTTATCGGGCGTCACAACCAAATAATCATTTGAGCTAGGAGCCGTGGAGTTATTTTCGATTGCAAGGTTCATAACTTTCACTAACATTTTCTCGTTCAGTTTCACTTCGTCGATATGAAAATTTTGATTTTTCTGGAGGAGGAACAATTGGAATGGCTACTTTAGGCCTTTTGTGTAAAACTGGATTAATGCGAGGCAGATGTTGCTGGCTCTGAGTATTGTAATATGTTACACCATTGCTATATATTTCTTGTGGCTGCTGCTGAGACTGTCCAGGAAAAAATAAAAAAACAAATATGTCTTTAAAAAACTATTTTATACTGAACAATTATTAATTCAAAACTAATACGTATATTCCATAATTTTGATATAAATTCAAAATATTCAAAAACTGAAATAACCACATATAAAACTACTACTACAACTACTACTACTACTACTAATAATAATAATGTTTTTTAATTTAATAATACTTCAAAAATTAATATTTTAAAGTCTAATGTTTTCCGAAAATTTACTTAATCTATTCAAAGAAAACTTTTCTGTCAACTTTGAAAGCTTACTGCATATAAATTTTAAAAGTATGAAAAGTGTGCTTTCACATATTTAAAAAAAACATATGGAATACTTACGACAGGAGTAAACGCTTGGAAAGGAGGGAACTGAGGTGGATGTGGAGCCGCAACTAGAGCTGGTGCTCCAGCCGCATAGTTGATCATATTTTCCGGTGGTAAAAATGGGGGACCAGTTACTGGAGGCCCTCCAACAGTACCTGGTACAGGAGGTCCCGGAACACCGGGTCCGGCTACAGGAGGTGGAGCTACTAATGGTGGACCTGGTACGGGTGGTCCAATCAGATGTGGTTGAGGTGCTCCAGATGGAAAAAGTCTGGCAGGAGGAGCCGCGGGATAGGTACTAGCTGATGTAGTTGTATAAGGAGCAACAAATGATGGTGGTGGTGGTTGAGGTGCCTGAGCTGCTAGAGGAAGTTGGGGTGGTGCTACAGATCCGGGCGATGAAACCGTTTGTTCATAAATTTTGTTGCTAAAACCTAAAAACATGCAATTATAATTTATAATTAAGTTTCCATAAATTTTGACTAAATTTAATAAATATTTTTGAGTGGGTTTACAAAGGAATGTGGATATGCTGGACAGGGGGAGAGTGATCAGTCTAAGGGTCGACCACTAGAGAGAACTGAAAAAGGGGCAATGAAGAAAACATAAATTGTTATGTGGGATGTTATTCGAGGAGAATTACGATATTTATATGGAATGATGATGATACGCCATAGATATATCATTGTCTCTCATCGGTGAGTCTACAGATAATGAAGGGAAAGGTGCATAACAGGAATGAATGGCGGGGTTTTGTGAGGGGGGTAAGGTTGTGGGATTTAATCAGGGATGACGCAACTAACAAGTTCCTTCGGCGGGGGCGCGCGGTAAGGGCGCGGCTAGGACGTCGCGTGCGATTGCTGGGCTGTGCAGGACAAAGGAAGCGCGGGCCAGTTCGCACGCGCCGTTATCCTCGGGATTGCAGGGGGTTGTGGGATTTAATCAGGGGATGAACCCCACATTAACAAGATAACACAGTGAGGGTCCGCCGCAGTCTCGTGAAACCCTAGAGTGGATTTTTCTGACTGCGACGAGTTCTCACTTAAAGGTATAAAGGGGATGGTAATGGGGCGTTCTTTTCGAATTGCGTCATGTTCTACTATTTTTCTATTCCGGTGTATGCTACGCACCTCACCCCCAAACTGTGGAGATGATGATGTGAGTATATATATATATATATATATATATATATATATATATATATATATATATATATTTCTTTCTTTCTTTTTCTTCACCTTCCTTCTTTGCCCCAAGATTGGGGGTAAGGTGCTGTACAAGCATCGGAAAAGAAAAGCAGTAGGAGAACAGGTGACAAAACGTCGAAAAGAAAGCCCCAGCCTTACCGCCCCTCTGTACCATTAAGTATATATCATATATATATATTATATATATATATATTATAATATATTTATATATATATATAATATAGTATATATATATACTATATATATATATTGATATTATATATATATATATATATATAATACTATATATATATAATATATATATAATATTATTATATAATATATATATATATATATATATATATATAAGTATAATATATATCTTTCTTCTGTATCGTTCCTCTTTGCCCAAGACTGCCGGGGTAAGGTGGCGTGTTCATTGCATCGGAAAAAGAAAGCCAGTAGAAGAATATGACAAAGAGTCGAATAGGAAAGCCCAGCCTTTATCGCCCCCTCTGACCATAAATTAGTGGAAACTCGTTCACAGACAGGAAAAAGCCACCCTAGGGAGCTTCATGCGAACTTGCGACGCGACCCCTCACATATTTTTTGTAAAATCGTCAATGTAAGGGTTCATCCCTTGCGCCCAGGTTTGGGCTACAAAACCATTGCCCCCTTACAAAACCCTCGCTTATTCACTCCTATTATGAACCGTTCTTCTCGCATCACCAACACTCACATTTCTCTCCTTCAGACATTTCGTTCAACCGACTCAAATCCACTTTCTCTGTTGGGTCTCCCAGCCGGTCGCCCGTTCCAAAACACTCGCCCCACTATACATTTCCGCCTAACCAACCGACTATCATTCATTCTTTCCACATGACCAAACCCATTTCTCAACATACTTTCATTTATTCTCCTCATTTACCCTTTTCTTCACACCACACAACTCTCTAATACGTTTCATTCCTTCATTTATCAACTTCTTCTGATACACCTAGGCATGTCCCTAAGATGGTCCATCTGAACACATTGAACTTTAAATCTATGTACTTCTTTTTCCAGACCATAGTCTCACTACTATACCAATAACACAGGTAACAACATACTTCCATGTAAGACCCTAGTGCACTCAAGACTTAGTCCCTTTACATTCACCAAACGATTTTAATTGCACCAGCAACCTTCCTGCATTCACAACTTTCCTACTACACTCTTGGCATCATTCCGTTCCCTTCTCTTCCAACACATACCTTAAATATTTAAACTCAGACACTTGTTCCAGCTGCTCACCAGTCTAACATAACTTCACACTGCAGACTGTCTAACTTTACACCAACCATAACCTTACTCTTATCTACGTTTACTTTCAAACCCCTCCTTTTACATACCCTGCCAAATCTCTCTACCAATCCTCTCAAACTCTCTTCAGATTCGCCACACAAAACCAAATCATCCGCATATAATAGGTAGGGCACCCTCCACTCATCTCCATTAATAATAATAATAATAATAATAATAATTAATAATAATAATAATAATTTAATAATTAATAATAATAATAATAATAATAATAATAATATTATTATTAATACCTAATAATAATAAAAAATAAAAAAATAAAATAACTAAATAAAATAAAAAATAAAATAAAATAAATAAATAAAATAAATAAATAAATAAATTAAATAAATAAATATAAATAAATAAAATAAATAAATTAAATAAATAAATAACAATAATACCTGGCTCTGAAGAATTCTGATCATAATAAGCCTGAGGATGATGATACTGTCCAATCTGGTCTTGTAGAGGAACGTTGCCGCTGAGACGAATACCTTTTCGGTTTCGACAAAATGGAATTTGAGTCAACATTATGAACAGATGATTTATTTCCTCTCATCGACTCTTGAAGACGTGGAGGAATTGTATTTCTACGATTGTCCATCCCTCCTATAACAATAATAATAATAATAATAATAATAATAATAATAATAATAATAATAATAATAATAATAATAATAATAATAATAATAATAATAATAATAATAATAATAATAATAATAATAATAATAACTATATTAGCAGCATCGTCGGGAGGGACTCTCAAAGAAATCTACCACTGAACCACCTACATACGTCAATAATAATAATAATAATAATAATAATAATAATAATAATAATAATAATAATAATAATAATAATAATAATAAGTAAAATATTATAAATTCACTACCAATGGGCAAGATTTGAAATCAATATATGAGAGATGAGAACATAACTCCAAGTTTCCTTATTCCAGTTTAATTATTTCTTCTTAAACATCTAATTAAAACCAGATTCCTATTAAATAAGTTCCGTTAAACCTGGGATGCAGAGCTGGTAATTTTTTTTTGCTAGACTACCACTTTCCTCAAGGTAAAGCTTCTGTCCCATTTACATTTATGAAATCCATTACTCTTGGTTATGAAATTCATGAAGCATGTAATGTAAAATGCTCGTTAAAAAAATTCCCTCCAGCTCCATTTTTGACTCTTCAATATCTACCGACACTTTTTCATACTCACATTCTTCTGAGGGAGATTTAACATTAACATCTGATTTACAAACATTCCCTCCAACATCACAATTACCGCGATATTTTCCTAGTAAGTTACTTAGAGAAAATAACAAAATATTATCCGATTTTTCAATATTCTTTTCTGCCTTATTGGTTGAATCTAATTTTAAAACATCTGTTTTTTCTGACAATGTTTTACATTCAACATGATGTTCAGGCCTATTCACTTCTGCTGAGACTAAACTAGAATTATTAGTGTTCTTCTGTAAAGTGTGCTTGGGTAAAGAAGATACTTCTGTTAAATCCATTTCAAATGGGGCTTTCTCGTGCATTCATATAATCTAATACGACCTTTGGCGCAATCAGAATAAGAACTGTACACTGAATTATTTCTTCCTTCAACCACCTACCAGCGGCTTTAACTTATCAATTTCTACCAATTGCAAGATTTGGCTTAACTAAGAATTATTATCGTCCTTCATGTAAAGGGTGCTTTGGTACTTTTAAAGAAGAATACTTTCTCTCTGTTAACAGTAATTTTCACATGGGGCCCTGTTCTATCTGCATCGTATACAATATCTTTGCCATCAGAATAATTTTCCAGAAACTAATTATTATCCCTTTCTACATCTACCAACGCTTTTTCATACTCACTTTCTTCTAAGGGAGATTTAGCATTGACATCTGATTTACAAACATTCACTTGTACACCACAATTACCATGATATTTTCCTAGTAACTTACTTATAGAAAATATCGAAATATCTGATTTGTCAATTTTCTCTACAACATTATTGGTTGATTCTACTTTTGAAACATCTGCTTTTTCTGAAATTGTTTCACATTCAACATTATGTTTAGGCCTATTCACTTGTACAGATTCAGAGCCAATGACCTTTGCATGTTCAGAAGAATCCTGATCTGAAAATTTTTCTGATATATCATTAGCATTTTCATTACATAAACTGTCATCAGAAATTTCATCATCAGTAAATATCTCCGCTTCCATTTCTTGTTCAGCTTGAAAGTCTGATTCAGAAGCTTCCATTTCTTGTTCAGCTTTTAAGTTTGATTCAGAACAAGTAGTGGAGGTTTCATATTTAGCATCTAATTCCAAGGATGCAGTAAGCACCGGATATCTAGGATGAGTAGCTATATCAAAGATATCAAATTTCTGTTTTATTTTAGGATTACAAGAAGATTGCTTAACTTTTTGAGCTACTGTAGATTTTGTTTCTTTCCCAGCTTTTTGAAAAGTTCCTTTTGAAAGTTGTTTTGGAATTGGAACATTAGATAATTTTTCAGAAACTGTAGTTTTCTCTTTTATTTGAGATGAAACAGTTTGACTCTTCGCACAGTTTCTATCTTCATCCCTATCAAATATAACTCTGCGAGATGACATAAGACAATTTTGTTCATCTGATATTTCCATACCACAAGAATCTCCATCACATGATGACACAATATTTCTCAATGTGCTCAACCATTCATTGAAAAAGGGCAACTTATTTTCAGAAGTGGCAATGTTATCAATAAAGTCTATTTGATTTAGATGATCTAAATACTTTTCAAGAGGATCTGTAGAAATTCCCATTTTATTTAAGGCTGTCCTACTAAGATCAGCGACACTCAAGCTGACTTTTTCAAAAATATTACAGAGATGGAGAGACAATTCATTTGTACCAATATAACAATTGGGGTGTTTCAACATCAACACATGTAGCTTATGGTGTGAGACAGATGAATCAATAATCATTGCCGGTGGGATAGGGGGAAAAAACATGAAATCTGATTTAAAACTTAGAATCCACTTCACATTACTTTCAATAATATTCAGAAGTTCTTTCATCTTATCTAAAGTATTCAAGGCTGTGGAAATTGAGGCAACTTTATCAATTGGTTGAGCTGCTTGTAATGGATGAATACACCTTAAATCTTGACACAATTTATATACACTTTTAGAGAAAAGAAACCCAATGTCAATTAATACCACCCATAATGTGTTACGTGGCATCAAAGTTTTTTTAAGCTTAATGTAATCCAATAAATCTTCAATATAAATATCTTCTGATACAACACTTATCTGAAAAATTTTAAACTTTATTATACTTTCTCATATTTCTTTTATAAGAAGAAATCTACTACATGTTTTAATTTATACTGTGAAACATTATTGTAACTTACTTTAGAGTTTTTGAGTTGTTCTAAGTAGTATTTGTGGTGGGAGCTTCCCAACACAACAATTTTATCATACTTTAAAATCCTGAATTTGATCAATGTTAATCCTCAATATGCTCATGTCAGGTTCACTAACGGAAGAGAAGATACTGTTTCAATTGGTGATTTGGCTCCGATAGAGGACTCAAATGATATATTTGAATCAGTCATCGACAAAGACGGCGAAGATGATTACAATCAGTGTGAAACACTGGGCATCGAATTATGTCGTAGTACCTCTTTGACTAACAGAGCGATGCCTAGGGCAGATAGGCCTTAGCACAAGCAAGACCACTACCTGAAAGAAAATGCTTGCAATTCCCTTGAATCGCCTCAGAACCGCGCAGAACTGAGGATTAAATACAGGAAACCAAAAAAAATGAAAGAGTGATTTCGGCTTACACTATAAAAAAAAAGCAAAATTGGACACACACAAAATGTTGGTACAACTTTAGAGGAAGGAGAAGCAGGAATTGTAGGAACATGATGAAATGAGATGGAATAGATGTGGTGGGGATATTGGACATAGGGTGAAGGGGGAGGAAAATGGCAGAGATTTGGGCTGAGGGATATGTTTTGGCTTTAAGAGGAGTTGATGGGCGTAAAGAAACATTGATGAAAGGTTTATTTTTGGAATAAGATTGCAACCTTTCATACAGATTGTGAGAGAAGGTGAAAGAGATTAATAATGAAGTACCGCGGCCTAAAATTAACGAGGAAATATACTGCTTATATCAGGTATATGCTCCACAACAGGGGCATCCAGAGGAAGAGAAGGAGAGGTTCATGGATTTTTTGGAGGAGAGTGTGGAAGGTGGAGCGAGGACAAATATGCTGCATTCTGCTGATGGGTGCTTTTAATGAACAAGTGGGAAAACGAGAAGAAATGAGGTGGAGAGGATATTGGGCCCACATGGAGAAAAAGAGAGAAATGCAGAGAAAGAGAGGCTCATAGATTTGTGTATGATATGGAATTTATAAATCATGAATCGATTCTTCAAACATCGAGAATCTTATAAGTTTACGAGATATATATGTGGAACAAAAACACTGAAAGTTTTAACAAAAAATCCATTATTGACTATTTCATAGTCTGATTACAGGATGATGTAAGATGTTAAAGTGCTTCCTGGAGCAGTTTTGACTTCGATCATAGACTAGTGTTTGCTGGAGTGAGAGTACAGGAAACAAAGTGGCAGGTTGGAGAAAAAAGAAAGTAATTAAAGTTGAGACTATGAAAGAGCAAGAAACAGAGCAGAGATAGTGAAAAGGGAGGCTAAAATGCTGGTGGTGGAAAGGATAGCAGAAGAATTGGGAGAGGATGCAGAGGGAGGAAACAAGAAGATTTTCATGCTAGCTAAAACATATAGAAAATCAAAGAAGCTTTATAGTATTAAAAATAAGGAAGGAGAGGAGGTAAATGAGATGGACTGAATATTTTAGAGAACTCCTAAATGTAGAGGAAAGAAGAGCAATACGTGGGAGAGGAGAAGGAGGAGGAGGAGGATAGTCCGATTGCGATGGGAGAATATGAGGAAGCTTTGTCAAAAATAAAAAAAGGAAGAGCGCCGAGCAAAGATGGAATTGCAATAGAGTTGATAAAAGAAGGAGGAGGAGAAGAATTAAAGAAAATAGTGCAGCTTTTTAAAAAATGTTGGAGAAAGGGTAAAGTTCCCGGTAGATCGGGGAGAATAGTTGTTTTAATAAGAGAAAAAGAGATACGGGAGAGTGTGGAAACTATAGGGGGATATCTTTGTTAGATCACATAGCGAAAGTGTATGAAAGGATTTTAGAAAAAAGATTAAGATGAGTGATAGAAAGACAGTTGGGGGAGGAACAATATGGGTACAGAAAGGGCAGGAGTATCACGGACCTGCTGTTTGCCTTAAGAATAGTGCTAGAGAAGAATTGGGAATTTAATTAAACAACATATATAACCTTATTGGACCTAAGGAAGGCAGTGGACTCTATACCCATAGCCAGGCTTTGGAAGATGGAGGAGGTGTACGGAGTGGAGTAAAGACTGAGGAGGGAAATAAAAATCATGTATAGCATTTGTAAATGCAAGGTGAGAACCCAGTGTAGAAATGAGGAGTGGTTTGAGGTGAGGACAAGGGAGAGACAGGGAAGTGTCATATCGCCCCTACTCTTTATAGCTTACTTGGATGTAGTGATCAGAAAAGTTAAAGAGGAATTTCTGAATTTGGATGGGGATATAATGGTGTAGGCAGATCATTTGGAGTGTTGGAGTGAGGAGGGAGGGGGGTGTTGAGAGGATTCATGGAGAGTTTTGCAAGAAACTTGAGCTTAGTTGGCTTACAGATGAATATGGAAAAGACAGTGATAATGAGAGTATGTAGAGAGAGGAAGGGAGAGAATTGGAGATCATCATTGACGATGAAAGATTGAGAAATGTGGATCAGTTTGTGTATTTGGATAGATTATTTACGAGTAAGGGAGGATGTATACAGGGGGAGGAGGAAAGAGTGGAAAAATACAGAAGAACAATGAGAGCATTGGATCCAATTATGAAAGATTGGATAATGGATATAAAAGTTAAAGATAATATTTAACAGTATATTGATACCCACATTGGCATATGGATGAGAAGCTACAAGGGAGGAAAACTACAAGGGAGGAAAAAAGGATCGAAGCTGCACAAATGAAGGTGTTGAAGACAATGGTGGGAAAGACGAAGTGAGATAGAGTGAGAAATGAGTGGGTTATGGACAGAGTTGGTGTGGTGCCAGTGTTGAACAGAATAAATTCTGCGAGATTGAGATGGTGGGGCAAATAGTAAGGATGCTGGAGAGAAAGAGTGGCAAAGTAGAAGGTGGAAAGGGTGCTGCCGAGGGGGTGATGTGGAGATTGTGTGGAGAGAGCCCTGCGAAGACATGGACTGCCCATGATGTGTTAGCTGATGGAGGATGGTATACTTCTGGAAAGGACTGCACGGGAATGGGTCCTGGCCCTGCTGACAAGCTGCAGGCCTACCAGAGGGAAGACTTAAGTTCTATCTATTTATTTACCTATACACGGCCACATACCTGGCACAACAATACATCAACCAACTTCAAATATGGCTAACAGAAAACAGAATGTCCGCCTCGCCTAACAAATCATCAATAACTTTAATCACCACCGACTGCCAACTTGGCACCACACACCCCCAAGTTTACTTAAACAACATTACCATTCTCTTCAACAAAACTCCCCCAAATCCTAGGGGTAACATTTGACACACATCTCACCTGCAAAAAACACAGACAATATAATTTCATCTGCAAACAAGAAACTGAACATATTAACAGCTTGCATCGCCTCTTTATGCAACCACTCACTATTGACTTTCTTACTTCATACTTTAGAGCACCCTACATATTTCTCTTGCACTACTAGCAAATTCTTCAATCATTTGCATCAAGATTTGTTCAGTTTCATCTTGTTTACATCAACAAGTTTATTTGCAAGTGTTCTGACATACTTTTCCTTATAACCTTGTTCACTTATCTTTCCACTCTTAATTCTCCCCATTTCCTTCCTTTTTTTTTCTTATTCTCCCCATTTCTTCTTCCACTCATTTTTTTATATAAAGCTGCATAATGATCTGATATTCCTATCCCAACCCTATCACTGATTTAACATCCATCACATACTTCAACATCTCCTTCTTCACCAACACTAAATTAATCATACTTTTTACTTCGATACCATCTATACTCACCCCAACTCTTGTATTCTTATGAATACCCTTGTGCCCGAAGTATGTATTAATTACCCACATATCTCTTTCCTCACATAAATCAATCACCTTCCTACAATTCTCATTTTCTCCTGCAACCCAAAGGTACCAGTTATACTATCCCTTTTTCAATCACCTATCCAACCATTTAAGTCACCAAACTCAATCAATTTGAAGTCCCTACGTCACTCCAACCAAATCATCATTCAGATTATCATAGAAAGTCACAAAATATTGCATACCTTGAGCTTTTTACATTTGAATCAGCTGTTTTCGTAGCTGGCTTAGTGGTTGCTTCACATTTCGACTGAAAAGGAAATAATAATAATAATAATAATAATAATAATAATAATAATAATAATAATAATAATAATAATAATAATAATAATAATAATAATAATAATAATAATAATAATAATAAGTAATAAAAATTATGTACTAATTTGTTTCATAAATAATTTTGAAATAATGCCATGAAACACAAGTTGTGGAAAAATCGGCAGAATAGTTTTGCATAAAAAAAAGGTAAAAGATATATATGAAAAAACAAAACAAAAACATTCAAACAAAATAAAGATTTAATAAATTCAATACTAATATAATAAATATGCATTTTATTAAGGTTCCAAATTTAATATATATGCATTTTATTAAGGTTCCAAATTCAAACAACAAAATCAAAATCTTTCTATTATAGGTTGAAATTTAATAAGGTCCTATTTTGTATAAATCAATCTAGCAACTTTCAGATTTGGTAATCTTCCAAATAAATAAAAAAATTTTGAAAGACCTTTCCTAAATAGTGCATAAATTTTTCAACAAAAACTTATCTGTAAATCCCTCAGGCTGTAACTAATTCTCCAACATTACATGTACTTCAGTTGGAACATGTACTAAAGCTTTGGCAACATCCCACAATATTCTAAATAAAGATTAATACAAACAGAGCAAAACTAAACTGATCCACTGTAAAACATCGGAAGAAAATATGAGCAAATTTTAAAAGCCATTTGGCTAACATTAAAACTAGACCTTAAAGATATGTTCCTATAAATGCTGATACAAAAACTAGTATTAGCCACAGTTACATCACAAAAAGTATTTGAGCGTTCATCTTTAAAACAATAAAAAGTTCAAATGAACCAAAGACAATTTAAATATATTTTTTTTATATAGGAATATTAAGTAATGTTCTTTTTAGCTTTGATGATCATACTGTTTGTTGACAAGCAGAGGTGTTAGCTATGATATACCTGATGATTAACTAGGTCGACTAGTATATGTGTCAGAGTATTTCATAAAAGTGACATTTATCACCTTCAGCTTTTTCTTCCATAGTCATAGGGGCTAGAACCCATATACCATACATTCAAGTTAAATAGATCTCTCTTTGAGTAGGTTGAATGGTGATATAAGTTTTTAAAAAAATAAACAAATAAAACAAACAAAAATATAACATACATAAAACACATTCAACAGTAAACCATCAATCACAAAGTACAAATCTAGGTTGATGCAGAACAATTACAAGAAAGTACCTGTATACTGAAAACTCAGTGACTGGTTTGATATGTAAATTAGGGTTTACCAAAATGTCAGGTATACCAAAAGGAAGCTCAATGGAAATGTAAGTAGTTTTTAAGACTTCATATTCAAGGTCATGCCATTTTAGTGGTGACTAATATATAGGAAGAACATAAGTACATTTCACAACTACCTAACTATATGTAACTACAACATTACATACTGGTAGGTCATTTTGCTTACAGAAACATTGACTTGAAAATAAACTGAATAAAAATGCAAAGAATTTCCATGTTACCAATAGTTTCAAATCAAACTTTGAAAATCAACTAGCCTGCTTGAATGAAAACTATGACTTAAAACCACCATCTTGTAGATTATAGTAACTTTGATCAAAGGTTGGGTCAATTACCGATACTTATGGCTAATGTTAGTTAAGGAATGTAGCTGAAAGATTCCAGCCAAAACTGAATATTGTAAGTTAGCAACAATAAATGAAAGTGGCAAGTCAGAAACAGCAACAAGATATGCAAAATAGAAATGTCCCAGAGGAGGAAGGGTAAAAATAAATTATTAGTCAAATAATAAGGCCAACAGCTTATCTCAGCAACTCACTCACTCATTCAAACGTCAACATTAGGTATAAGATATAAAATCACTTCCATGATAAATCCATAGGGACAATACTACCACGAAAACATTTGCAGAGACAAAGTCAGTTCATAATAATGATAAGATATAAAAAATCAATGCTACATAATATTACTTTTTTAATTAACAATTTCAACCCAATTCCAATAATAAATAAATTCAAAAAAAAAAAAAAAAAAAAAAAAAAATTATCTAGAGCTAGTTTTTATAATTCATTCCAAAAGTTACTTACCGTATGTACTATTGATCTCAGAGTTTAATTTTATCACACATTCATTGAAAAATGACAATGTTATCATTAAATCTATCATAAAATCCCAACAATTCTACACAACTTTAAGATTTTAAAACAAATTTTAAAATCATTAATCTATAATTATCCTAACCAGTATTCAACTACAGGTCACTTCACAGAAAATGCGAATCTAAAAGATAAATATCTGAATTAATCCTTTCTACTTTGTTATAGACCATATTGAATTAAATGCTCTATAAAAAAAATATGGCTACAACATTTAAATATACCAAATTTCAAAGTAAACCACACAACAATTATTTTCCCTGATGTACCTTTCTATGCAGCAAAACTTTTAACAACTCACCAAGATTAAAACTAATTAACAGTTGGGTCGATACATCTCTGAGCAAGATAATGCATGTGATTAGGCATCTATTAAATACTTAAAACTATTAAACTGAAAAATAATATGAATAAACATATTTCTCACCTTAGAATTGGGCACATTCATAAAAGAATTTGTTCCCGGAAGGTTACTTGACTGAATAACTTTTTTCACACTCCCATCAAATTTACTTCCTATCTTCTTATCTTGCTCCAAATTTAACGATTGTGAAAGCTTTTTCATTAATTTATCACATGTGCTTAGTAAAGCCAATTTTCTATTGGAAGCAAACTCATCAGTAAAATGATAACCATTGGTTGCAAAATTGAAATACACATTTGGAGTAGTTGAATGTTCCTCAAACCCTTTTTCCAAATATAAAGGATTAAATCCCAGCAATTTTGAATGAAGTTTGGCGAATGTATTATATAAACAGAGTTTATACTTATCAAATAATGCGGAACACTTTGGAGGTGGAGGTGGAGCTGCTTCATGTATTCTCAAACATTTTCTCTTCTGATATGACAACTTATTAAAATATTTTGATGATGATGGAAGAATTCCGGCGAAAATTGCTGTGTCATTTTTGGTAAATTTTAAAATCAACTTGTGAACATGTATTGCTTTTTTTACAAGATCGACGTCATAATTTGTATTATCAAGAAATTTGCAAGGAGTAGTGCAACGAGTTTTTAAACATGCTGGATTGATTTTCTCCTGATTTATAGAATTAATGCCACATAAAATCACATAAAGTACACCACTTCCAAAGTCTGGATGTTGAATCAAATATTTATTCAAGTTATCAAAGGCCAGATTCATCACTTTGAAAACTTTATATTGATAATTATTGCTGAAAATTTTCTTTTCTGTGAACACATCTCGTTCATCTGTGACGATGATCACTTTATTTGGACACCTATTTCTCTGAAGTTCCACCTAACAAAAGAACAGGAAGAATCAAATATCACAAGATATAAATTAGAAAACTATTTAAACACAAACAAAAATATTTTTATACTTACCAACTCGTTTATTTCCTCTTTATAGCGTTCATAAATCTCATTCTCAAGCTTATATAAATTCTGTTGCAAATATAAGATTAAAGAAATTTATTTTTAAATTTATTTTTAAATTTATTTATTTTAAATTTATTTTTAAAATCAATTAATAACCATTTACGATTTAGTTCTAATCTACTAAATAATATAAATATACTTGTTCAATATCTCTATTCATACCGTTTGTTTTTTTTTTTGTATTTTTTCTTTTCAGTTTGTGGCACATTAACAACGGGGTAGTACCTCAAGGAGCAATCCCATCCTCCACACTGTTCATACTATTCACTGCCAATCTCTCACAACCACACACATTCCACATCAACATCATAATCGTCACCACACATCAGAACCTAAACACAGTCATAAATTTGACACAATATATCAACCTAATTCAAACATGGCTAACTGACAATAGAATGTACACCTCACCAAACAAATCATAAATTACTTTAATCACTACAGACAGACAACTTGGAACCTTACACACACCCCCAAATGTACCTAAACAGCGCCATAATTTCACTAAACAAAACCCCCAAAATCTAAGGCACAACACTCGAGACACGCATTTAAATATCACAAAACACAGACAATATAACTTTATCAGCAAACAAGAAACTAACATACTAAGAATCATAGCCAATACTGAAATCACTAACAAACAAACCGCCACGACAATCTACAAGCAATTTCTCTGTTCAACACTAAATTATGCCTCTCCTACATGGCTCCCACTCTTGACTAAGAATAACATGAGAAAATTACAAATAACACAAAACAAGGCACTCAGAATAATAACAGGATGCCCCTCCACATCTCCCCAACAGCATCTAACAAGAAGAAACTAAAATGATAGCACACAATTCTTTGCCAAAACACTGGCTCCCTAACACCCATGTCACACCGCCCACTCTAATCTTACCTATCACAGACTTAAACAACTTCTCTCCTCTCAAACAACATCCCACTTTCTCAAAACAACACATCATACACCAAACATATGCATAACACAGCTGAAAACTACTTAAGAAACGACAACCTAACAATATACTAAACGAACATCAACGTGAAAAAGCCCCAGACTAACTAACTAACTAACTAACTCACTAACTCACTCACTCACTCACTCACTCACTCACTCCCTCCCTTATGAATACTCTTGTGTTTGAAGAAAGTATTACTTACACACACACCTCACTCTCACAGAAATGAATCATCTTCCTACAATTCTCATTTTCTCCGTCACCCCAAAGCCACCCTGTTATACCATCCCTTTTTTGATCACCCTATCCAACCATTTAGGTCACCCAACACCAATCAATCTGAAGTCCTACTCATCCATCCAAAACATCATTCAGATTATCCGAAAAAATCGTACTCTCAACGTTTCTCTCAGATGGACTATATGTTACAACCATGACATACCTTTGCCTTTCAAACTCAAATTTAACCATTAGAATTCAAGTACTCACACAAACAAAATCAACCATAGATCTGTGAAAAGGTCACTCATCTTTCTTCCTTTCTTCATTCCCGCAGACAC
>JABUQX010010951.1:0-20000 GCA_015478945.1 Trachelipus rathkii
TCAGCCTTTTTCTAGTTAAATGATTGTGTCGGTGGCTTTGGGGTTGTTGTGGTTATTTTCTCGGACCCTAGGGAATTTTCCTCTTCTCCGTTGATACTCCGTGGATTCAGCACCAGCGTGTATGCTGGCGGCGATAGATCGTCCGATGGGGTAAGCGAATCGATATTCCGACCATCAGTCAAAGGATGATTATCGCAATTCGTCACTAACGCGTAAGCTGGTGGCGATAGATCATCCGATGTGGGAGACGATTCAATATTTTTACCATCAGATTTAGGAAGATCAACGGAATTCATCGCTTGAGTGTAAGATGGCGGCGGTATATCCAATGGGGGAAGCCTAAGTAGCAGCGGATCGACATTCCGACCATTTCGATTTGCGGATATCGGATGAATATCACGATCACTTCTGTCTCCGTCGGGATACAGTAGTCTTCGTAGAGAGTTGGCAGTATAAAATATTTCCGGTTTGGTAGGGCGTTTTAAATATGCGGCGTTTTTGAAGTGCGTAATATTATTCGATATATAATATCGATAATATTCTCTGTGTCTTATATCTCTTATTTCCTTCTGCGATCTATATAATTGGAATAACTAATAATTTGGGATAATAGGTGCGTGTATACTATGTCCTCCGAAAACCAAAGACCAAAAGTCAAGTTCGAAGTAATAAAACAAAATCCCACGACGATCGACAGGATAGCCAACTGATATATAAAATTATGTAAATACCTGGTAATCATATTAATTTACAGATGAGGCACAGTCGTACTCATATAGAAGACAAGAAATGGTAGACATCATCGCTATGTCGACTTCGCATGAGGTATCCTCGAGGAACGGGACCCTCCTAAAATGGGTAGATCGGTCCAAATGTAAGGTTCATCCTTTGGCCCAAGGTGGGCGACCACCATGCCCGAACAAAACCGCCTTCGCTCTATATACTTTATTCCTCTCGCTCTGCCAAAACTACATTTTCTCCTTCATGACATTCGTTCACGACTCAATCAACTTTGCTCCTTGAGGAACCCATCGCTCGCTCCAACAACTCGCGCACTATGCACTCGTTAACCACGACTATCATTCATTTTTTCCACATGACAAACCATCTAACATTTATGCTGTTTCAGTGTATAATTTTATCATTTATTTAAGCTTTCTTCACACCACACTCTCGATAATAAAATTAGAATTATTCTTACTACAATTATTTTGTGGTGTGTGTGTGCGTGGCCGTGTGTGGCGGAACTTGTGCAAAATTTTGTAGTTATTACGAGTCTACTACTTCTTATAATTCAAAGAACCACTATGTATGTTCAAATCAATGACATTTAGTCGTAGTCCGTAATATTATTAGCTTTAGTATAAGACCTGAAAATGATACACCCTAAAATTGTACTAGTTACTTTGAGATTATAGCAACCAAGTATTGAGACAGGCGGAATAATTTTTGTAAACATTTCGTAGGCGTCTTCGTCATATCTGGATCTCGTTCGCTTCTCATCCAAACATACCTAAAATATTTAAACTCTAGCTCCGGTTTTTCTCCAGCTTGCATAGCTTATCACTAACATAAATTGAATGCTTGGATGGATGTTGTCCTAACGTGCGCAAAATATACTCTATGAGATCTGAAAGATTTACTATTGCATATTATATCAATATATATATATCACAACCTTCCGAATCTCGCTACGAAAATCTTTATCTCAGCCATCGATATCCTCCCTCATCGCACTCAAAAGAACTCTCAAACTAAATTCAATAATTATTCCTGTCATATACGTCCGGGCCTCCTATTCGTCTCCCATTCTCAATCCATCCTAGAACACGATTTCTGATACCCTTCCTCCGGATTTACTTTCATATATAAGATCCATATTACTTAGGAGATAACAAGGAGAGCATAAAGAAAAACACCTGTCTCACTCGCTCAGTAGATATCTAACAGAGATCGAAAAATACACTATAGTGTGTAGACACCATTTATTCTTAACCGCTTGACGTTCGGTCCAATACATCCTTTGATTCATCCGAGCCTATCTACCTCCTCTATTATCAATTTGCATGATATCACTAGCACCTGCATGATGTGCTTTCAGTGAAATCAAGACAGCCTGATTTCAGCTTCGCGCATGGTTGAGAGTGCTATAAACCTAAGTGACGATTAGTGTGGTTAATCAGTTTCGTTGGCATTTATGTCACAATAATTAATATGCTTTGTGTAGAATGTATAAGATTTGAATCCATCAATATCTGCTAAGACTAAAAAACGCAAAACGCCTAACCAGTGTGTCATATTCCTCACAATCAGTCCTTCAGTACTCCGATGCACTATCTTTCGAACCTATTACGAGCAATATACTTCTTACACACTAAATAAACTTTTCCTATCGGTTTTTCTTATACACGTGCTCAGTGTATCCCTTTTTTACTATGCATTTAGAAATATGTAATTTGGGGCAAGAGAGTAATTGTAATTCTGAAAACGGCAGTTTGGCCAGTAAAATCGATGTCAATGCTACTATACTGGAAAATTAATACAACTCTTATTGAGGAAACCCTTTACGATTCACGTAACGGTTGAAAACAAATCCACCAAATTTCTTTCTATCTTTTAAATGTCTTGATCCCAATTTATGGTAAGTTAATTCTCTATGCATATGTATAAACTCAAATTGCTAGCATTTTATGTGTTAAACAAAAAGTTAAAGGAAATTAAGAACTCGACAAATAACTCTTTTTTTTCTTACAAAATTCCTATATTGAACATACCTATACTGAAGAACTTCCTCCTTAATTACCTTTAACGTCATTCTCTTTAATACAAATGTTTTTTAAAAATTTATTATCTGTGTCTAACGCCTCCCCCCACCTTCCTCTCAACTCTTATTCTGTTAATATTGTGGTCCGCAGTTTACGAAATTCGCTTCGAAGTGTTTCTTTTCAAACACTCGTGCCTCCATCCATCCATTTCAATCATACGCTTCATTAGTACTAAGTCTCGATTATATTCCGTAGTTAATACTTTTAAACCTTTCGCGCTCCTTGGCCAAGAAGTAGTTCTCCTTGTTAACTCTATCGTTGTTGTTAACTCTATCTCATCGTAGTCTCTGCTTTCAGTTCGTAATTTCCTTACCTATCTGTATCTTTTTCTACGTAGTGCCGCTTTTAGAGATACTTTTTTCACTGTGGTTTTCCTAGTACTTATATAATCTTATCAGCTGCTATTGCTGTGTGTTGAGGGTAGATTACGGCGACAACGTCATCACTGGGTCTGTCTTTTAGGTTGCGGTTAGAACTTCAAGCGCGGCTGGCTTGACTTTTTGTTATACGGCTGCATTTTACAGCGTTTTCATACATCTTCATTCTCTCTCGCTGTTCATTGTGGTGATATAGATTCATACTATCCTACTTAATTAGGGACATATCAAATTATCTGGCTATTTATTTTGCACTACTACAATTGCTTCCAGTCATTTTAATTGTCAATCAAAGAATATCGTTATCTAGTGTAATTCACTTGTTACTTACCAAACCGAACTTTAACTAAGCGCAGGCTCTTACATCTTATACTTAAATTATCTTATACCACCTTAATTCTCAACCTTAATTTTACCTATTCCTTTCGTATAATTCTCTCCATCAAGCCCACTAACTTAATTTGACATAGAAAACATAATATCCGATAATATTCTAACTAATGATTTACATCCAAAATACTTCACATCTTCTTCACCCAACACAAAATCAATCATGCTTTTCGATACCATCTCTACTACACCAACTCTAGTATACTTTTGGACTCTTGTGTTTAAAGAAGTATTACATACCAATATCTCTTTCTTCAGAAAAATATCACTTCCTATATTCTCATTTTCTACGCACCCAACCACGTGTTTAACATCCTTTTTTGCTCACTTATCCAAGCCTTCAGGTACCAACTATCAATCTGAAGTCCTATCATATCCAGATAATCCTGAATGAAATCGTGCTCTTTTCAACTTTTCCCTCAGATGGGAATAGTCACAACACCAATTTTGATCTTTATATCAAACTTAAATTTAACCTTTAGATTCTAGTATCCACACACTACAAAGTTACCATAGCTTTGTACACGTGGGTCATCATTAAAATTGCAACTCTTCTCTTCCTCTCTCATATTTTCCACCACCAGCAACAAATTTCACAACATTCTATTTTCAACGTTTCCTTTCATCTTTGTTAGTCACAGGGGAATAATTTGCCCTTTCTTAATACATTCATCACTTCTCCTCTTCTAAATTTATTATATATATATATATAATATAATATATATATATATATAATATATAAGTATTAATATATATTATTATATATATATATTTATATATATATATTATATCTATATTAAACGCCGATTGGGGGTTGAGGTGGAGCTACACGGAACAGAAAGTAAGTTAGAAGATACATGATAAAGTCGAAAAGATAAGTACCACTCCCTTAATTCCCTCCATACTTATGAGGTGATAAGAACTCGGGTCGCAAATTCGAAAAATCAACCCTAGGGTTCAACGAAGACCGAGACGGTCTATGTGGGTATTCGTAATGTGGGTTCAATTATTGGGCAAAGCCAAACCATACTCCATCACAAACCAGCCTTCACTCCTATTTGCACCTTTCTTCTCGTCTTTGCCAAACTTACATTCCTTTCGCTTCAGATATTCTTTACTGATCAATCCACTTTTTTTCAGTTTCAGCAAGCTCGACTTTCCAGCCTCACCACTATACATCGCTTAACAAGAGCTTCACCATGCCTTTCATATGGCCAACATATCTAATATGTATATTTATTTCTCTACAATTATGCCTTTCTTGCAACCACAGACTCCTAATGGCTCATTCTTATTTTATAATTCTCACATTGTAAGCCCTAAGATTGCCATCTGTACATTGTACTTTAAAATTCTAACACTATTTTTCGAGATAAGATAGTATCACTACTATATATTAACAGGTCAAATACCTCATGCAAATACACTAGCGCAGTCAAGACAGTTCCTTTACTTCACAACATTTAATTTAAATTTCAATTAATATATATATTATATATATATATATTATATATTATTATATATATATATATTATTATATATATATATATAATATTATAATATAATTAATATAATATGAATAATGGTTTTTTTCAAAATAATGAAAACCAGTAATCTATAATATTACAATTACGGAAAATTGTTCGGTGAAATCCCTTCTTCATCAACTATTTCTTGTATCAGCACTAATTGGGTCAGTGCTAATTCCACAATCTTGAATAATATCCTTAAGTTGGTCCCTAACTGTTGAGAAAGTTTCGATCGTAATCCATTTTAACGCTACTGGTTTTGAAAAAAAAAACCAAACAGTATTCTTATAAAGAAAGATGATGTCAAATTTAAGTGTTAATAAATTAAGTAATAATTGTTATTGATTATTTAATTCACTGATAAAAAAAATAAAAATTATCGAAAGAAATAAGAATGATAAAGAATAAATAGTAACGTTGAAATTGGAAATGTAGATGGGAATTAAATGGAAAAGGGAGTTGGAATTGTAATAGGAATGGGAATTGAAATAAATGGTTAGAAATGGGTCAAAAGTGATTGGATTCCTTCAATCATGTGGACAATTTAAAGATTCTCCCAACGAACCTAATATAATAATATAATAATATAATAATATAATGAATAATAATAATAAATAATAATAATAATAATATAATAATATAATAATAATAATAATAACTTTCATAAAATTGTAATAAAATTTTTCCTTCTTTGCAATAATTAGTTTGGCTAAACTCTTTTATGGAGATTTAATTATTAACAATTTCTAGAGTTTTGGAGAGAAAACAGAGCAATCGTTAGAGCCAATATTGTAAATTATATTGGTCGTCAGCTTCAACGTTAACATTACGAAGTCTAAAGAAAGCCAGTCCGCAGTTCATTATTACGAGCTTCAAAAGAAAAGAAAGCTCCCAAGTTTCAATCATTAAGTATTTTTTCTTTACGCAGATTTAATTTTTCGAAATACTCAGCCTGATGAATTAGTATATGATATATAGCAAGTTTAATTAGCAAAGTAGTTTTCGAAAACAAGTTTTAAAGATAAAGCTACATTATAACATATTAATTTGGGGGAAAAAATTAATTTTTAAACCTTTCTTTTTCCTCCAGATAATTTTATGTAACATGGTTACATCTCCAACCTAAACGGTGTATACTTTAAGCAGAAGATTTGCATGAATTTTACAACGTAGGCATTGACGCGCGATTTTGCACTTCAAGAGAATACGAGTTTTAGGAGAAACATGTATTTTTTTGTGACAGCTGGCATTTAAACAGTCCATAATACAGTATCCTCTTTTATAATAGGTAATAAACTCTTATTTACTACTTGTGCTCACTCAAATTTTATTAATAGTCACTTTAAGTCTTGAACAAGAAAGACATAACATTTCCGGACACAAGTGACAAATCTGTTCTCATTTATTCGACATGTTTTCAATGATTTTCTCCAAAAATAGACTCAATAAGTAATGATATTGTTAGTAAAGTAGTATGTCTGGCTCTAGGCATCACAATTTTTAAAATATGAAGCAACATGTGGTGCATGAAAGGCAATCAATAAAGTAATCCAACATAGAGTAAAACTTGATCAATTTGATTTAGAAACAGTCAAAACTTTGTATTATTTGTAGAATAATAGACGATAAATAGTTATTACTTACTAGTACTAACTTAGTAATCTAATGAATATGATAATATAATAATATAATATATTATATATAATAATTAATATAATATAATTAAAATATAATAATATATAAATAATATATTATAATAATAATAATAATATAGATAATATTAATTATAATAATAATATAATAAATTTAGCTCATGTCTAGGTGTGGAAGAATTGATATGAGGATTGAAGGTATGTAAGAGAGAGTTTGTAGTGGTGTGAAGAGAAGGGGTAAATGAGAGAATAATTGAAAGTTGTTTGAGATGGTTTGGTCATAGTGGAAAAGGATGAATGATAGTCGGTTGGTTAAGGGATGTATAGTGGGCCGAGTAGTGTTGGGAACTGCGACGGTGGGGAAACGAAAGAGAAATGTGGATTGAGTCGGGGTTGATGAATGTCTGAGGGAGAAGAATGTAGAGTGTTGGAGAGGCGAGATAAAAAGTGCATATAGGAGTGATGGCGGGTTTTGGTTGGGGGGCATGGTGTGGCATGGGCAAGGGTGAACCTTACATTGAGATTTCCATAGTGAGTATCCGTCGGGTCATTGTGTGAGGTGGATTTTTCTGTCTGTGACGAGTTCTCGAGGTTATAATAACTATATATAATGGTCACAAACTAGACGCGCTACGTGTGAGATAGATATATAGTATATATCTCGAGATATTTATGCAGAGTGTTGTCAGTGTGCAAATAGCTGCTTTTCTTTTAGATCTGCATGACAACGCACTTACGGGGCCATTATGGGCAAAGAGGAAGATAAGAAAGAAGAATAATAATAATTTATAAAAATATGATGAATACTCGAATCACTGTTGGAACTACTATTACGCTTAATGATTTGCTAAAGATATATTAGCTGCAACAATTTAATCTGGTCTTGCCGTTGATTATTGAGACATGGATCTTCCGACCTCTTAAGACTAAGATTTGATGAAATATTTAAAAAGAAGTGCTTCAACGATTGAGGAGGGGGAAGTGAGACTGACATACTTAAAACTTTTTTATTATTTTTTTTTTTGGAGGCGTGTTTAGGTCTTGATGAACTTTTCGAGAACAACATTAAAATTTTCAGACTGCATCATTGTTGATAATTGAACCCTCCGAATAAAAGGGCTCGTATTTTTCGTCAATATTTCTATTCTAAATATCAAATGGAACCAATAAACGAAGTACCCCCAAAGATTTTTTAAAGAAAGCTAGATGTTCTGTAATTTCACAGAGTGTTGATATTTTATTTAGGAGATCTCCTATTAAATCTATGCAAAAGAAACCTTATAGACCTATAGGAAGAAAACAGAATACTGACGCCGAATATGTATGACTTAGGCCTTGAAATCATGATACTGCATTATGAAACGAAAGTATTTCCATGGTTTACCGAATTCCATAAGCACGAACATTTTTTTATCAAAACTAACATAATGACTTTGAGTATTAGTTAGAGATAGTGAAAGATATCTGATATAGTCAGTAACTGTCTGACTTCCTTTCAATTTGCTGCGTAGAACCATGACAGAGTTTAGTATGGTGTTCGTATGCAACTAATTACTATCGATCTATGGAAACAGCATACAAAAAACTCTTCTGTTCAACTCATGCCAATAAGACTTAAATTGTTCACCACTTAAAATTAGTCACATTTCCTTTTGACTCAGTGATCGCAGGGTTTTCATTCTTTGGTTATGAAATGCTTGCCTGATTTTTCTGGTGTATGACTGATATCTGAACAGAAGCTGACATGTTTTTCTTTTCCCCCCTTTACTATAAGATTTTTTTTACTAAGTCGAAATGATGCAAAAAGCTTTTCTTTCGTTTTCTCCATGTGAACCTAATATCCTCTCCACCTCATTTCAAGTATTTTTGGCAATTAGAATCTGAATACGAAATGTTCCAGAAATAAATGTTTATAAATCGAGACATATAGAAAGTGAACTTTTAATATATATATATATGTGGAGACTCGATAAGATTGATTGTTTGTGTATTTAAAATATATATATATATATATATATATATATTATATTATATATTATATATATATATATATATACGCCTCCTGGGCAGGAGGCTGAGTAGCCGACTCTCATACGAGAAGATGCTGGTTCAATCTCCGCGTAGCAGTTGGAGTTTTATCTTCTTGTGGGGCCAAGAATTAAAACTCGACTGCGACACGTTGGTGGCGCTGTTTGGGATAGCGGACTTAAAGTTCGATTTCCTGTGGTCTCTTGTCACGTGTTTACCCCCTGTAAGGGGATAAAGACTTTTTAATAGTGAAACAAGGACAAGGATAGTATTATATATTATATATATATATAAGATATAGTATATATAGAGGTAGGTTATATTATATATATATATATATATTATTTAATATAGTTATATATATAATTGGGTTGAGGGAGACTTAAATCTAGTACCATAGTATATTTTTTTAATCATTGTTCATCGTCAATATTTTTGCTGATTATTTGCGTGAATTGAACAATATTAGAATTTTTAGATAATATTAAAAATCAATAATATATATATTATATATATATATAACTATATATAATATATTATATTATATATATATATATATAATATATATATTATATGATATATATATATATATATATATATAGTTCTTTCACGCAATCAGTAGTGCGTCAGGTGACTGAAGGACTGATTGTGAGAAAACAGGTGCGTTTAGGAGTGGTAGTAGAGGATGTGGTGGATCAAATCTTACATTGAAACAAATGATTGAGAAATGAGGGAGAAGAATGAATTGATTGTATTTAAGGTTTTATGGATTTGCAACAGGCGTATGAATTAGAGTTATGGGAAGCTTTAATGGAGTATTAGGTATATTTGGTGTTGGGTTGGTAGGCTTTCTGAATGGAATCAAAAGTATGTATGAGATAGTGAAGCGTGTGTATGAATAAATGGTGTCAATGGTGATTGTTTAGGATTAATAGCGGAGTGAGACGTGTGTTGTGTTATTCTTGTTCTTGGTTATTCAATTTGTATATGGATGGGGTAGGAAAGAATTAAGTGGGGGATGGCGGAAATGGTGTTAGAATGATGAAGAATGGAGATAGTGGGGGTGCCCACTATTATTGGGATGATTTGTTCTGTGGGAATCTGAGAGAGTTTTGAGAGGATTGGTAGAGAGATTTTGGCAGGGTATGTAAAAGGAGGGTTTGAAACGTAAACGTGATAAGAGTAAGGTTATGGTTGTGAGTGAGATAGTCCTCAGTGTGAAGTTAATGTTAGATGGTGAGCAGCTGGAACAAGTGTCTGAGATTTAAATATTTAAGGTATGTGTTGGATGAAAGGGAACGGATGATGCGAGTGTAGTAGGATAGTTGTGAATGGCGGGAAGGTTGCTGGGGCAATTAAATCGTTGGGTGGATGTAAAGGGACCTAAGTCTTAAGTGCGCTAAGGTCTTACATGAGGGTATGTTGTTACCCTGTGTTAATGTATAGGTAGGATGAGACTATGGTCTGGATAAAGAAGTATAGATCTAAAGTTCATGTGTTCAGATGGACATTAGGAGCGATGCTTAGAGGTGTAGAGAAAGAATATTAAACTGAGGAATGAACTTATAGAGAGTTGTGTGGTGTGAAGAAAGGGGTAAATGAGAGAATAAATTGAGTGTATACGTTGAGATGGTTTGGGTCATGTGGAAAAGGATGAATGAGAGTCGGTTTGTTAAGCGGATTGTTTATGTGGCGGAGTGTGTTGGGAACCGGACCGGGTCTGGCGACGAAGAGAAAGTGGATTAAGTCGGTGAACGAATGTGTCTGAAGGAGAGAATGCGAGTTTGGCAGAGGCGAGAATAAGGTGCATGATAGGAGAGAGTGGCGGGGTTTTGTATGGGGCATGGTTGTGGCCCACCTGGGCAAGGGATGAACCCTTAACATTGACGTTTACCAATAGTGAGATGGTCGCGTGTGCGGTCCATGAAGTAGTTAGGTGGATTTTCTGATATGTACGAGTTTTCTAATTATGGTACAGAGGGGGCGGTTAAGGTGGGCTTTCTTTTTCGACACTTTGTAATATTCTCCTTATGCTTTTCTTTTTCGATGCTGTAGGACCCTTTATTTTCCAATCTATGGAAAAGAGGTAGATAAAGAAAGATATATGATATATATTATATATATATATAATATATTATCACGGAGGTATATATATATATATTATATAATATATATATTATATTATATATATATATATACTATATATAATATATATATATATATATATATATATACTATTATTATTTAATATATATATATATTTATTATATATATATATATATATAATATACTATATATATAGCTTATGGGAAAATTGCACTTCCAAATTTAATTCAATTTGAAATTTTCTAAGTTCAAAAATTTCTAAGTTCAGAAAAGTTAGTTAAGATAATTTTTTTAAAGAAAATTCTTTAGTAGCAAGCTTCTGGAATTTGCCAGAAGAATATAACACACTAACATTAATTCTTAAAAAAATAGAAATAAAAATGAACATAACAATCTAGAAAATAAGTTGAATATTTTTGAAAATTAAGAAAATTTTAGACTGATTTCCGAAAAGTGGATTTAAGTGCATTTTCCCAATATATATACTATATACAATATTATATATATATATAGAGGGTTGGGATTAAAAAAAAACCATTTGTTTTTTTTTTTAACAAACACGTTTTTTTTTTTTAAAAAAACCAAAGAGCAAAATTTTTTTTTTTTTGTTTTTTTTTAAATTAGTTTTTATTTTTTATATATATTAAGTTAATTTCCGGTATTTAGATTAAAATTCCGTAGATTCCGTATGTTAAAGGAGGTATACAATATATAAAGTAGAGTTTAGTATTAGTAAAGTTTTATTTGTGCTCTAGGGCATATAATTTTTACATTTCACATGATCTGATTATTATTAATTATATATTATTAATTTATTATTATTATTATTATTTTATTATTTATTATTATTTTATTATTATTATTTTTATTATATTTTATATATTATATATCTATATATATATAATAATATATATATTATTATATATATTATATATATATATATTATAATAATAAAAAATAAAATTTACTTATTAAAAAATATAGCTTTATTATATATATATTATATATTATATATCTACTCTAATTATATATATATTTTTACTGATATTACCATATATATATTAATATACTAATATAATATATAATATATATATATATAATTATATTATATTTATTATATATATAATAGTATATATTATATAGTATAATATATATATATATATTATATATATATATATATATATATATATATATGATAGTGTATTATATATATATTATTAATATATATACCTATATATATATAATTATATATATAATATATATAGATATATATTATATATATATTACTACTATATATTATATATATAATATATATAAGTTGAAAGCCCAGCCATAGACCTCCTCTGTCCTTCACGTTAGTAGGAACTACGTCACAGTCAGAAATCCACATACGTTACGGGAATCGCGGCGGACCTAAATATGGTAAATCGTACAGTGTATGTTCATCTTGGCCCAGGTGGGCAACAACATACACACCCTCAAAAACCCATCTCTCACTATTATGAACCCTTTATATAATGCCTCTGCCAAAGCTCAATTTTCTGTCTTCAACATTTCGTTTACTGCTCAAACTTTTTCTTCGATCTCCGCAGCAGCGGTCAGGATTAACACACTCGCCACTATTAATCCGCTTAAAAACCGACTAGTATCATCTTTCCACATGACCACACCATCTCAACATATTTTCATTTATTCTATCGTTTACCCATTTCTTCACACCAACAACTCTCTAATACGTTCATTCCCATTTTATCCATTCTTTTTCACCTAGCCCTAAGATTGTCATCGAACAGATATTAGATATATAATTCTATTCCAGACATAAAGCTCACTACTATACATTACACAGGTCGATACCATCATGTAAGACTACGCATCTAAAGAGACTTAGTCCCTATACATTCACCCAAACGATTTTATGCACCAGCCACCTTTCTGGCATCCAACATATACCCTAAATATTTAAACTCGACACTTGTTCAGCTGCTCACCATCTAACATAAACTTCACACTGAGGACTGGTCATCACATCACACCATAACATTACTCTTATTCTGTTTATTTTCAACCCCTCTTTTACACACCTGCAAATCATCATTAAACAAATCCTCTCAACTCTTAATTTCCGGACAAAAACAAATATATCGCTCATAATAGGATAGAAACCTCCACTATCTCATTCTCATCATTCTAAACATTATCCATGTTCACGCCACACCTTCAAAATATTTTCATAACCATCCATATAAAATTGGAATAACCATTAGACATTAAACAACTTGCGTCCTGCCGCTATAATACTAAAATCACTTTGACAATTTAATTTCTTCACACACGCTCACTATACGTCATAACATTCCTTTTGATTCCATTCAGAAGCTACCACCCAAACACTATGTAATATAACCCTGCATAGAGGATTCCCTATTAACTGTCTCAGACTCTCTTACCAATCTAAAACTAAATACATTTTTTTGTTTTCTTACTTATTTTCTAATTCTTTTGCTTCAATGTAAAGAATTTGATCCACACATCTTCTAACTCTTCTAAACGCGAATCTTTCGACAAATACCAACATTATCTCTATAAATCCATAAAACTAATTCTTATAATTTCTAAGTTCCTTTATCTCCCTTACCCTTATATAAGGGTCTATTCTGCTCTCCTTCAATCCCTCGGACTATACCTCGATAAACGTTTTTAACAACTTAAGATCCAATATCAAAAATGCTCGTTCTTGATCATTTTTCACCAGTAATTTCATCTATCCTGCAGATTTAACGCATTCTTCAACTATCTCATCTAGCCCTTCTCTCTTTGCCTAATACTATCACCAAAATACTATTTGTTCTTGCACCATCAAACCAAATCGATACTATCATCTTCATTTGCATCATTATTAACATTAACCTCACTCAATTTCGAAACAGCATTGGTCAAATTTAAAAAACCTATTCTTTATTCGAGCAGAGGTTCCCTTAATTCTATTTTTAACTCAGCTTTCGCGTTCCTTTCCAGAAGAGCTTCTATTCCCTTGTATGTCCATTATCTCCTTCAACTGTCTTTACTCTTCTTTTTCTAGTATGTCTTTTGCTTTTTTTTTCTCCTTTATATTCCAACCCTGCTAACCTAAGCTAAATATTATATATTGAAACTATATTTTGCTTTAAAAATCGGTTACTATACAGATATATATATATATATACTTTTATTGCTGCTCTCTTCATTTCACACTTACTGTTAGCATTTTCCTTAATTATATAATATAGCACACAACCACTTAACTTCTTCTGCCACTGCTAAATTGTCTACAGATCTTATTCAGTTTCCAGCTTGTTACATTCCCCCTGACTTTTAATTGGGAAGGTTCTCTTCCAATACTTCTCTTATACTTTGTTACTAAACTTCTCAAACTCTTTCTAATTTTACCCTTTTCCTTCAGAATTATCCTCCTTCCACCATTACATAAAGATACCCTTCATATATAAATTTTTACCAAGACACAAATAATGATGCCGATAAATTCCCATTTCTAAACCACCTCACTGACTTTTAACATCCATCACATACTTCAACTCTCCTTCTTCACTCACCAAAATCAATCATACTTTCACTTCGATCAATCTCTACTACATAACTTAGTATACTTATGGATATCTTGTGGTTTAAAGAAAGTATTACATTTACACATACTTCTCTCCTCAAGAAATCAATCACTTCCTACCATCTCATTTATATCACCCCAACAATGTATACACACATCCTTTTTTTGATATATATATTAATATATAATATATATATCTATATATTATATATAATTATATATATATATTTATATATATATTATATATATTATAATATATTAATATATTATATTAATATATATATATAGTATATTATACATGTATATCAATTGTAATTAATAAGTCAATATTTAGGCTAGAAGGGGTAATTGGTAATTTAAAACCCACTTTAATATACACATAAAAGAGTTTTTAATAAAAAAAAAAAAAACATTGTTTTAAAAAAAACCCGTTTTTTTCTTGCAAAAAAACCAAAATTACAAAAACCAGTATTTTTTTACACTATTTATATATATATATATAGTATATATACTACTATATATTATATATATTTATATAATATATATACTATATATTATTATTATATCCCTATATATTATTATATATATTTATATATCTATGTTTATAAAAACCAATGTGTTTTTTTTTTTGAGCTAGTGTACAGGACACACGGCTTCAAATGAAGCGGACTGGGCTGAAATAGACCATGGGAGGCCCTGTCATATACATTTTAAATGTCAAAGAAAGATTTGATTGGTGAAATGAATATTAGTCCAGTCAATAATAAATAAAAACTAATAAATTTTCAATTCCTTCATTGTTAATAGAGATCTTAAGATTACTACAAAATAATATATAACAAGAATATTCACTTTTTGCAAGATACAAGTAAATAGTGTTCTGTAAAGCTGGAGAACGATTCAGATAAGATTGGGATATCTTCTTAGAAGGTTGTTATGGACGTAAGTTAGGAAATAACGACAAGGAATAGGGTCAAGAAATGGGAAGCAATAATGAAGTTGTATGAAAGATTGGCGGGTGTGGCGACGGAAATTTGCAAATGGGGAGAGTGCAACTCGTGACATATGTGGTGTAGAGTAGCTTGCCACTGTTTTAAGGACTTGTCCATTTATCATGTTGTAGGCGGATGCGTCTGTGGGAGGAAGACCCCTCATCGATGTTCGCGGCTTAATGGTTGTCTGAGTTTGTTCCCGCCGACATCGTCACCTCTTTGAAAGATCGAAGCCCTGTCGGAGAGCGGATAGTAATCAGTTTGTGGGAGGGGCATTGTTCGAATGGATCTAGAGGAGGTACATTGGAACACTCGAGAAGAGGAGGCGGCATTTTGGCCTTCTCGATCAGCGATTTCATTGCAGTTACCCTACATAGAGAGGCGAGTCAACACTAAATAATTGTTTCTTAGGGAGTGGAGAGTCGAAGAATTGTTGTAACAGCTGAATACCATTGCGTTTTAGAATAAGGGGTTTTAGGCGCTTGTAGCGCTAAGAGAATCTGAATAAACGACATATGGGTGATCTTGGTTAAGGATTAGAATTCGAGAGAGAATCATTATAGACCGTTAACTTGCTGTAAAAAAATTGAAGCATAAGGGGGAAAGGTTTGGGGAAGGTTGCGGTCAGGAAAGACAGCAGATACGCCCACACTGTCCCCTAGAGCCGTCAGTAAACAATGGAGTAAATTCATCGTGAACTGCGGCGTGAGACAAAAATGATGGCTTTTAACAGGGCAGCAGGATGGCTAGATTTGGAGAGAGATGTCAGAGCAAGCAAATGGTAAAGAGGGGAATAGCAGGTGTTGTACTTTGGTCAAAAGACAGAAAGGGGAGCACTTTTGCAAAAGGGATGTTTGAGGAATTAAGATGTTATGAAACGTCTTTGCAAATGGCAGTAATTAGGGATTCTGAGGTACTCCTGCAAGAAATAGGTGTAGGGCAGACGGTATTGGGGTTTGAAAACCAAGATAACTTGTACACAATGTATTCTCTTACGAAGAGAGAGTGCATCAAATTGGATTCAAACTCAAGGCTCACCTGGGGGCGCATGAAAACGCTCAGTGGATACTAACGGATCTTCGTTTTGAATGGGATCATAACAGGTGTAGTAGTCGTTTCACGCCATCCTGTAAGCTTCACAGGTCAATTTTAGGGGCTCATTCTAGATGACATTAAATATGCACGCATATTAAACACTAAAAACAACTTGTCATCGCCCTTGACTTGTTACGTCATTCGCCTCAAAATCTGGGTGTGCTATCGAAATACTTTTACGTTTTACGTTGCCCTAACCGATAGAAACTGGATTATGGCTGTGCAGTATTATGGTAAGGCCTCCATAACACTACTACACTGTTAGATCCATTTCAAAACGAAGCGATCGTTATATCCACTGAGCTTTTCGATAGTCCCCCAGGTGAGCTTGAAGTTGAATAATGTGAATGCATCTCTCTTCCGACAAGAATACATTGTGTAACAAAGTTTATCTTACGTTTTCAAACCCAATAACGTCTGAACCTGACACCAATTCTGCAGGAGGTACCTCAGAATCTTAATTACTGGCCATTTTGCAAAGACGGTTCATAAAATCTTTAATTTCCTCAACATCCTTCAAAAGGTGCTCCCTTTCTCTTTTGACAAAGGGTACACATATTCCCCTCTCTTACCATTTGCTTGGCTCTGACATATCTCTCCAAATCTAGCATCTGATGCCTGTTTAAAAAGCATATTTTTTGTCCTCACGCGCAGTCACGATGAATATTACTCAGTGTTTATGAAAGATATGGGACAGTGTGGGCGCTTCTGCTGTCTTTCTCTCTCCCATACCCTCTCCCCTTATGCTTCAATTTTTACGCAGAATTAATGCTATAAGGATTGCCCTTTCTCGAATTCTAATCCTTAACGCATCACTCATATGGTTCTATCTCACGATTCTCTTAAGCGCGTTTACAAGAGATTAAACCCCTTATTAAACCGACAATGGTAATCAGCTGTACACATTTCTTGCGACTTCTCATCCGTAGATTAATTTTATGTTTGGACTCCCATCTCATGTGGGGTAACTGGGCTGAAAACCCATCGCTACAGAGAGGCAAAATGGCGCCTCTCTTACTCGAGTTGTTTCCAGGTACTCCGGATGCCATTGACAAGGCGCCTCCATCACTGATTACTATACTGCTCCTCCGAAGGGCTTTCGATCTGTTGGCAAGAGTGTACTTGGACGAGTGATCGGCGGGGAGGCACAACTCAGACATACAGGAACGATAAGAGCCCCCTCAGAGTGGTCTTCTCCAGCGAAAGGCTTAAAACATGGGTGATTACTTGCCACGCTCCGTATGGCCACACTAATATCCACTCACAGTAACACACTATAACACAACAACAAAACCTTACGAGACCTCCTCCATTGCAAATTTTGCCGTAGCCATCACCAATCTGTTATCATTCTCATAATGACTATGTTCATTGGCACTATTGCTGATCGTCTCATTTTCTACTTTTACGGTCCATAACACTTCTAAAGATTATCCTATCTTTATCTGAAATTTCCACTTTAGCAAGTAACACTAATTTTTCTTGTATTTCAAGAAGTGAATATTCTTTATAGTATTTGTTAACATAGTTATAGATATCTAGACATTAAAATGCAGGATGAAATTTTAATTTAGTTTTTATTATTTTGACTGATGGGTTCTTCACCAATCAAATTTTTCTTTGACATTTGACACATGTAATATGAACGGGCCTCCACCATGGTGCTGATTTCTCACAGCCAGTGTGGCGTTATAGAATGAGCCGTGTGGGTCCTGTACCTAGCTCAAAAAAAAAAAATATATATATATATATATATATATAAAATTATATAAATTCTATATATAATATATAAACCCATACTACTTCTTATATACATATATATATATATATAATATACTTTATAAATACATTTTATTAATATATATATGGGTTGTGAAAAAAACGGTTTTTTTAATTTGTTTTTTTTTTGCAAAAAAAAAACGGTTATTTTTTATAATAATATAATATTTTGTTTTTATATATAAAATACCCATTTTTTATGTTCCATAAATTAAGGTGTTTTAAATTTACCATACGATTTAGGAATCTCAAATATTGATATTAATACAGTTTAAATATCCCAGTGTATATATATATATATAATATACATATATACTATATTATATATAATATATATTATTATATTATATAATATATATATATATATAACCCTATATATATATCTATATAATATAATATATATATTATATATATATATATATATATTATTGATAAAAAAGGATGGTATAACAGGTTGTTTGGGGTGTGGGAGAAAATAGATGGTAGAAGTGATTGTGATTGATTTCTGGTAGGAGAGAGGTATGTGTGTAATATATTCTTCAAACCCAAGTGTAATACTTTCTTTAATCACAAGAGTATCCATAAGTTACTAGTAAGGTTGGTGTAGGTAGAGATGGTTCGAAGTGAAAAGTATGCTTGATTTGTGTTGGTGAAGAGAGATGTTGAAGTAATATGATTGATGTTAAATCCAGCTGAAGGGTGTTTAGAAATGGGGATTTCTACGATCATTAATGTTGTTCTTTTGTAAAATTAAGTTAGTGGGACTTGGATGGAGAGGAAGGTGATACGGAAAGGGAAGAGGGTAATTAAGAGTGAGAAGTTTTAGTGAACAAGGTAATAAGGTAAGTATGTAAGAACGCTCGCAAGTAATCAGTTAAATGTGAACAAGCTGAAACTAAATAAAAATTTGGAAGCAATTGTTAGCAGTGCAAATGAAGTATGTGGGGTGCTAAAGTAGGAAGAAAGAATGCTAACAGTGAGTGGTGGAATGAAAGAGGTGATGCAAACAGTTAAAAGTAAAAAAGGCGTGGTTGAAATACTCAAAGCAAATGATGAAGTTTCAAAAGGAAAGAACAATGCTGGATTAGTATAGGAGATAAAAGAAATGCTAAAGTACGTCCCCCATACGTGAGAGAAAAGGTTAAATGAACAGTTTGGAAGAGGATGAATGGGAACTAAAAGGGAAATGAAGCTCTTCTGGAAGGAAGACGCGAAGGTTAAAAATTAGAATAAGGGGAAACCTGCTCAGAATATGAATAGGGATGGTGCTTTTGTTGTAACTGATGAAATGGATGTAGAGGGGAGTGTGGAAAGAAACACTTCGAAAATCTGATTAACATTGGCAGTAATGAAGAAAGGTGATATGAATGTGTGTTGGGTTTGATGGTGGCAAGAGGAAATAGGTTATTTTGGGGGATGAGTTTATTAGCAAGGAGGAAATGGGTAGAGTGAGATGTTGAAGAATGGTAAATCTGCAGGTATAGATGAAATTACGGTGAAATGACAAGAACGAGGCATGGTTTTTTGATTGATTGGTCTTGAAGTTGTGGTATAAAGCGTTTATGGAGGGTATAGTCTCCGAGGGATTTGAAGTACGAGAGAGATGTACCCATTAATAAGGGT